>JASWJB010000034.1:0-189230 GCA_032433595.1 Conoideocrella luteorostrata
TAAACATATACATATATATATATATAATATATATCATTAAAAAAAAATGTTTGAGGATGAAATTGCAGACGTACTTTTCGAGAATAGGAGCAATGGCCTTGCAAGGACCACACCACGTGGCAAAACAGTCAATGATCACTTTGTCATTCTCCGACACGACCTTTTGAAATTCCTCGACACTGGTCTAAGTTAGTGTGATGTTCCTTTTGTTGGAAGCCACTGTATGTTTGGTGTAGTACGTTTTGACGTTATGCACGATGCGTCTCGTTGGGGACGAGTGAAATGCTCTGGTGGCAATGAGCTGGTGCGCCCCAGTGAAGGCGTTGAATCGGGCGGCGGAAGCCAAGGATCCAAGAACGCGAGCTGATATCATTTTTGCAGATTAATTATGTATCCGACGTCAGGTCGGGCCGGGTCGTCTCTTCAAAAATGAAATTGGTGAAGAATGGTGTTTAAAGAAGGATGATTGAAAAGGCTTGCGGGAGCTTACCAGCGCTGTTCTAATTGGTCCGGCGGTACTGCACTGACCAAGGCAATTATACGGGTCAGAAGTACGGAGTGACTCCTGTCCATACTGCACAACAATAAGCTTAGCTCCTGGCTGGACCGCACATGTATATCATGGCTCAGCCGACAAATCTACCTGCCGCAACATAATCACATTCGCGTGTTGGTTGGGTGATATTGTTCCATTTAGCTAGTCCAAATCCTGGCTTCAATGGCCGCAGATCTCACCGAGTTTGTGAGCCTAGCTCCGGTAAGCATGCGAATACCGATATCCATTAAGGCAAAAGTGACGTCTCCTTAGCTGTTTATCATATGGCTACAGAGTAGGACAGCACAATACTAAACTAAAATAAACGCCTTCTGCAAACCGCTATTGACTCGCCAACATGCAACGCTCCTTTGAAGTGAATACACCGAGAAAGAAAAAAGCAGACCAAATCGTATTTCCTGGTAGGGCTATACCTAGCCGTGCCCCCTTGAGCTCTAGATTGAATTACAACAAGGTAGATAAATGAGAAGAGCCAATTTACCAGTCCAGTTAGTTGTGGCCTTGTCTAACTGAATGCACGGCTCAAGTACAGGTCACAGTAATGACGAATATAAAAAGCTAGTGATATTAAACAATGGTGACGGGGAAAGCGAATGACGAGTAGTGCGCATCTAATCGACGATTCATGGGTATCCTGCGCAGTAAATGTACTTGATATAGAAGAACAAAGAGGTTATAAAACAAGTGCTCGCGAAAGTCCAGTAAAATTTTCCAGCCAAGACGAGTAAGAGAATAAGTGCGATCAGGGTGAAATAGAAGCAGCACTGGCTTCTGGCGCAACCGTAATGATAACGAGTGTCCGATACCGACGAGGTCCCTTTTACCACATTTGCTTTATTGGGGTTTTGTGGCTTTTCAACTTTTTTTTTTCTGCTTCGTGGCAATTCTTTTGACGGATAGTTATTTAGCGGTTTTTTTTTTTTTTTTTTTCGTTTCCCGGTTGTTTTAAAAGCTGGTTTCGTTTTCCTATTTTTTTTGTTCATATTTTTGTTTTACGGATATCTCTTCTTTTTTTTTTTGTTGGGTTTATTTTGAATATCGTTTTTTTAGACCGGTAATTTTTTATTGGCTTGTTTTGTTATTGGTTTTCTTAAGAGTTGCCATGTGAATGGTAACATCAGTGTGACTGTTAGGATTGAAATGATTGACGTCCGTCGACGGGTTCGAAAGCCATCTGGAAATTCAAAACAAAGAAAATATGTCGGAATATTGCGGGTAAAGGGAAAATTTTGCCGTCGGTAATACTCGATTGGTCGTTATTCAAAGTCCTGGTCTGCATCATCGCACCCTTCCACATCCTCCCCTAGTTGCTTGCGCCTGGCGTAAGCAGTTGAGTGTCTTCCTCATCTCCTGAGACAATATTCAACAACCCTTGTCGGCTGCGCATCTTGTCTCTATCGTGGTTATGAAACTGTACAACCTCGGGCTTTGCACCAACATGACCCCATTTAAGGTTATCAGCGATAACTGATCCTTCCCCGTCGCTACTCGGGCGACCTTCACCAGATTGACGTCCGGTTGTCACGACGCCTGAATGTTTTTCAGGAGCGAGCCGTGAAAAGTACTCATCATCCGTGATTGCAAGATCTTCTCGAGTAGAATTTGTAGGAGAATCTGACGGATTCGCGGTCTCGTGGTGATCTGTTCGCATGACACTATCTTGCTTCATAGGTGTCCTCAAGCTGCCAACGCGTCCGGAGAGCCATGACCCTTCTGAGTCAATAGACGCTAGAGACATGGATAAATGCGGTTCATTAGGTGGCACTGCCTTGGGTCGCTCTGCAGAAGGTGGCGTGTCGTGCCGAGATGGTGGCGTTGGTCTTGAGTCCATTTCTGGGGACTTCTCAGCGAGTATGGGAAGAGGCTGCTGGTCAGCCTCAGGGGACTGTACTCTAGAATCTGGAGGCGACAGAGGAAACTCGGGCAAATCTTCGCGGAATCTTGACTTGGTCCGCTTCGGAACTGCGGATGCAGGCCTGCCAGCCAAATAATTGGGTGAACTAGGTGCATCCTCACCTTGCAGCCTTGCGAGCGCCTCCGCTTGCGCCAGAGTTTGGACGGATACACCGGATTGCATCTCCTCCCGTGAAGTGTTCGAGAATGAAGATGGCCCAGAGTACCTCTTGTTCTTACTGCCCCATTTTAGTAACGAGGTAAAGGATAAACGGTTGGACGTTTTGTTGCTGCTCTCCGAATTCTTTCGGCCGTATTCTTCATCAACTTGCCTATCTTTATCAGACCCCAAAGTTGACTTAGATCGTGACTTCTTGGAACGCAAAATACCCGCCAATCTGGAGCCTTCAGGCAGAGCTGAAACTGGTTCATCGGTTTCTGCGGGGCTAACACCCACTCGTTGAGCAGATTTTTCGTGCTGTGCAGGTATGTCGTCGTCCTTGGGCGAAGTGTCTGGTCTGTGGAATGATTCCAATGGTTGTGTACGCTGCGCACTATTAGAATGTTCGTCAGGTGGCGTGGCTGATTTTCTCTGCTTTGATGATGTGATAACTGTAGATGCAGGGTCAATTCCCAGACCGACCAGCTCCCGACCCAAGACACCTCGTTCCAAATTCTCTGGTGGTGGTGTTCCAGCCTTTTTAGCTTCCGCTTCTTCCCTCCTATTTCGTTCGGCCCTGCGAGCCAATCTTCTTTCCATCCGTTCCTGGTCTTGTATCCGTTTTCTCTCTCTTCTACGGTTATCCCTCTCCATCAACTCTCTCAGGTCCTTTGCGTCGAGATCATCGGCAAGGTCATCAATGCGCTTTCGCGAATCGAGTGGGTCCTCTTGAATAGGTTCTCTTTCCCCCAGTGGCTTCTTTATGGACTGTGTCGTCCCTGGTGCGGCCGCTCGAGATGTTGTCCATCTCGTACTTGGGGTACATCTCAATGTGGGTCTCGGAGCCAGCGAGTCCAGCGCCGATACCTTGTAGGAAATAAAATCCGAATCTGCTGACATTGCTGACTGAACTGAATCAGGATACGGCAGGGAAACCTGAGACGCTGGGTGGTAGTGATGATCAAGACCTTCCGTCTTTGCTCTCTTGGTGCTCTGTTTCGAGCCAGAGCGTCCATACGATTCCGTAACAGATCGTGTAGGCATGAAGGCACTCATGGCCTTAATCTCCGCCTCTCTGTCCTGGTCATCTCGTCTTCTTTTGCTGCTCTTTCTTCTAATCGGGTGCAAGGTCGGTGTGCGCTCCCATTCTATCCCGCTGCTGCTATATTCACCATCTTGTCCCAGCCGGCCTCGATTGGCCGCTTCAACATTGTGGCGGGCTCGTTCAATGCGGATGGAGTCATTACGCCCTGGAGAGAAGCTATACGTTCGCTGTCGTCGTTGTAATTTCGCCGGTTCGGTTCTAGCTTTCTTGGACGCAATTCGCGTTAAGTCGGTATCTGGCTGCCCACGAACCGGCGCGGCTTCGGGGTCGGAGAGCGCGGCACCACTCCTGGGGCGTTTACGGGCAATCTTGCGCCGAAACGACCAGAGGGCCATGATGCCTACCGTCGTCGAATGATTCTATCGATGCAATGCGGGCTAGTTGAGGATCACAGAGTCTGATGCGGTGGGATTTCTTAAACTGTCCGGTAATTCGACGAAGAGCATTGTGATAGTGTTAAAGATGAAGATTGTTCAATAATCATCAAGAGCCCGCTGAGAAGAAATGAAGCAATCGGCAACGGCGTCACAGGAAGGTTATGCGGTACGAAATGTTCAGACTGTGGTTTTGGTTGTTTGCGGTACCCAAGGAAATTCGGCAAGTCGACGGAAGGCGCACGATGGTGATATACAAGGAAATATAACACGCATAGACCCAGCAAGAAAGCGTGTCCTTGCGATGTATGTGGTATGAGCAAATAGACAATATGGCGTTCTCCTGAAGTGGTGTGGCTTCGGCGTGCTGCAGTGTCTGCAACTACGGCAAGTGTACGGCAAGTGGGAAGGTGCAGTGCGGTGCGGTGTCGGTCGTGGCTAATGGAATGCGTTCTACCCAGCGCGTTCCCAGAAGTATCGAAATGTTCGTGCCGTCGAAGTAGAAGTTTGTTTGCGCGTTGAATAAGGGAGTGCAAGCGAGCTTATGTCGGTAGGACGAGAACAAATGAGTGAACCTGGGGGGTGGAATAGTAATGGAAACTGGAATTTGACAGCCAAAGGAGCATGGGTTCTACTGGCAGCGAGGACAAGCAAGGGAACGGAGGTTGGGCCAAGGCGAACTCGATTGGGAGATTGGAAGACCCGTGGAGATCCAAGTGGGCGATGTGGGAGCGGAATGCTATTAAAATGGCGGCCATTCCGCCACCCAGGCTCTGGCCCATGAGCCCCCATTCACTGGCACCAAATTGGCGAGCCACCATTGAGCGACAGCGCTGGGGCTACAATCTTGACTTGACAGGGTGGACTGGTCCTTCGTACTTGCACAGGGTGAGAGTGGGCAGGTGGACTACTTTAGTTACATGGTGGGCTTGGGTGACGCATCCTTGCTGGGGCAGCAAGGATGGCACCTAAGCAAGAACTAGTAGCTTACTCCGTACATTCATACGGAGTAATGACCTAGGGATGTGGAACTCCGTACTGGACAAAGCACTTTAAAGGAAAGTACTCTAGCCACTGTCCAGCCGTTATTACTGGCTGGCTGCGACTTGACGTCTGAGTGCCAGCCCTGTCCCCAGTCCCAGTCAGGTTGCAGACCTGCTCGCTTTTGCAGTAACTAGTTCACTATGGAGTACTCCGTACTCCGTACAGAGCAGTTACATGGTGGCATCTGCGGTTCTGGGCCTATGAGTGAACACCAGGCCGGTCCAGAAACCAAGCCATCAAGGGTCAGAAGTGCAGAAGTGGCCACCAACAAGTCCGAGATGCAGTTAAGAAGCAAACATGGGCAAGAGGCACAGCTGGCTGCTGGTGAGGATAGTCTTGAGGCTGGAACTGTCACGCAAAGTCAAGCTGCCTGCCGCTCCCTCGCGAACAGCGCCAGAACGCTGCCTTTTGCTCTGGCTGTTTGTCGCAGGGTTTCATTATTCTCGAACTGTAAGGGGTACTGCGCCAGGGTTTCCATTTGGCTGCGATCCCTGTTCCGCCTCAGATCTCTGTATCACTCCATCTGCGCACAATACCCGCTGCCTGCGGCTCTCCCTTCCCAGTGCTACCCAATTTTCCTTAGAAGAGACCGCGAGAGAGACCGCTCCGCTCGCAGCTGCCTTCACAATGTATACGCCCGTAACGATGCTCCGAGCTTTCTCCTCCACGCCAAAGTGCCAAGAAGCGCCTCAGATGGGTGCATCAGGCTGGTTACCACTGCCGTCCTCATCCAACATCCATCGAGTACCCCTGTCACTTCCGACTCTGATCCCGCTAGACGCTTCGGCCCCATCCCATGCTCCCGCAAAAAGCACTGAGCGGGATAGGCATGGACAAATAGGGTGCTAATGTAGTCCGTACATACTACTAGTACGGAGCAACGATGATAAGATACAATACGGAACAGAGCGGCAGTTGCGAATTTTGAAACTATCTAGGTAAATAACCAGAGGGTGGACAGTTGAGGGTTTCTACGGGGTGCGGAGCAGGGTAGACGATCAAGACATACGAAACAGTAAGGTACATACACCGGACGCCGAGGCTGTCTTGAGCCCACACGTTTTCGCCGGCATTTGGTGGCTATTTTAGTAGGAAGAATTTGAGTTTGTGTACAATGAATGGATTTGTCCGTGTTTATTGTACTATTGGTTCCAGATTGCCACAGTGCTTGACTTACTTGAGTACCTAGGTACCTTCGCCCAGGGTACTCGAGTACATGTGTGCCGATAGTTCCAAGCCCGGTGCTACGGCAACTGTTGAATTGATCCCCCTCGCCGCTGTCAGTTCCTACTGCACGATATCGTGTCAAGAGTCAAGTTGACTAGTGCGTGGTCTAAGATCTAGTCTGACGTTCACGGGACCAAGTCGGACATGCCTTGAGAGATATTGTGAAGCCGTGCAGCATCAAGCTTGTCGCGCCAGGCCAACTCACTATTTAGGTCCTCGGCTGCGTCGGTTCTGGAGCTGGCCCTGTTGCATATTTACCTTAATATGGCGTTGTGCTTTGCCGAAAGTGTCGATGGAGTTCCGTTGTCTGCAGAGTCTGCAAGGTCCGCTGCACCTACTGGAGGAAGTAGCTAGGAGCCTGGCTGCCTGAGCATCAGGTTTATGCATCCCCTCCAGTACTCCGCACTTACATCTTACTGTAGTTACTTCTACTTCCTTAGGTACCCAGTCACATACATTTGATGACCCATTCTTTCTTCGTATCTTGTATGTACAACACTGGGCTCGGTAACTATGCATGACCTAGACCAGCTGCCAGCACAGTGCTCCGCCCTCTGCAGAGAGAGATATACCCGCCGGTCACAGGTTCGTCCATGCAGGTCGAGAGAGGCTTCGTAGCATTGCGTTCTGTTCCGGGGAGTCTGGATTTTATCATTCCACTAGCATGTCCATTACGTTACGGCGCATTCTGTTCCACGGATACGTCAACAATGCGCCCGGAAGCTGTGCCATCCATCACTTGCCTTCTCTCAGATGACACAGTGAGGTACCTGATGTTATCGGGGACGAGGGGCCCAGCCGTCACCACGCCATTGCCACGCCATCAGCAAGTTCTGTGCTCTGTGCTCTGTACAGAGAAAGTAGTGAGGGGGAGCCTGAGATCCATCCCAGGTCGGCTGGATACATACAATTCTGGGCAAAGCTGAGCGAACCCAATTCAGCAACCCATCCATCCGCATGGCATCAGATTCTGATGCGCACTGGCAAGCACCCTCATCAACCCTTCCTAATGCAGTTGACGGCTTGGATCATATGGCCCGCCCGCACAGTAGCTGCAGCAAGCCTGACCAATAGAGGCCCATTTCCGCCTGCCGTCATAGGAGAAGAAATATGCAAATGTCATGGCTCTGTTAGTCAATCCCACGATGGGAGCATCCGAAATCACTCTCTCCAATAAAGGCGCATGACAGGTCGCCACTGACCGCCACATTTTACGGAGGTAAAGTTTTCATGGCTCAAGGTTGTACGATGTTCACCAATAACTACTAGCCCAGCTTGCTGCTCCAGCATGCGCATGGAATTCCAAGGTGGAATCAATAACAAGGGCTAGTAAGAAACTGGCTAACGTGCTCACAAAGCCATTGTGAGGGTTGTTTATTTGGCCTTCCTAGCGTTGCCCCCGCTACCTTTCTGATGCCTCGGTTTGACCATTCACAAAGACATCAATTTGGTTCATTCAGCTTGTATTTCTCCCTTCTCTGGGCGGCGCGTAATTGCAACGGGATACGGAGATCAGATATGCTTCATGTTACAATGATTGGTGCACATTGTCGAAGACTCGACATGCAAGTATAATTGCTTCTCGTCAGCGAGACATGCTTCATTTGAAACATTCCAATGCGCGCCCTTGCTGACTAGCCCCGATTCAAATCGCTCTTCACGTCTGTTTGCACACTGTTGCCGTAAAGCCAGACAGTTCCCAGGCTGTCAGGTTCGGTGGTGGCATCTGGACAATTTGCTGCCTACCTGGATGTGCAGAGCAACTTCTTAATGAGCAGAGCACTACTCCGTAGGCCAACTTCCGATGAGATTACCTACGGCTCTATTCTTATGCGCAACATTCGTATCCCTCGGCCAGTGACCATCGAGACCCGCAATGGTTCCCTCATTTTTTCGTATTACAGAGGCGACCTGGCACGTAGCACACAGGCTGGTAGTCGCAGAAAATGCCTCTTACAGCAGCTAGCATTCGTGGCTAGACAAGAGTACAATGCAGCCTACCTTGGTTATGAGGTACGGGCCGCTGTTTGGGAGGCTTTGATCTAGAGTCTGCAATATCGTGATGATATTGCCAGCTTCATCTCTTCCAAGAGCGGCATTGCTCACCTCCAAATTTGGTCCAGCAGCGGCCAAGGATAGCAGCTATGACATTGCAGATCTCCCTTTTCATCCGTTTTTCCCATTGTGCAATATGTTGTGTTCCCGTCCCTACATTGGCAATGCAGTGGGTAGCATTGCCTCGCCCTGACAAAGTTAATGCAAAGCGGGATCCAACCGCCACCACCATGCGTGAGGGGTCGCGCCCTGCTACGAGCATGGAAGATCCCTGACCCCGGACGAAAATGCTGGTGTTTTCACTGGCTGGCTGGGTGCTTCTGCCAAAGCAGGGCCAGGCTAATAATTAATTGGTGGTTGGGCAAGCATACGATCCAAGCTCGCCCTCACCCATCCTCCCATCGAGCGCAGCCAAAGAGCAGAAGTAGTCCGTAGTCGTAGTGTCTGTCGCCACACGTCATGGTGGGGAATCAACATCAACTTGGGTTAAGAAAAAAAACCGGTTCTCCAGACGAGGACTTGAGAAAGTGGGCACCAAAATTTGGCTCGAGAGAATCCCTAACAACTAATTGCCGTAGGAGCTTAGCCCTGACAAGGAGGGTTGAAATACGGCACTGAGGATGGAGCACAGTAACGATGTGTTCCAGTCAGGCGGGCCATATCTCCATCCACCGACGTCATATCACGACATCATCAACTCTTTACGAGGTAGAGCGTTTTGTGTGAATCCATCCAGTGAGAATGAGAAAGCAGTCCGTCCTTTCGCTTCGTGGATAGTCCCGAAATGCCAGCCTGAATTTTGGAAATTACTCCGTGCTCATCCATGGCATAGGACACCACCACAAGCATGAAGCATCAATACAGTACGCTTGCGGGCACAGAAACATGCCTACCCTCAGTAGTTCATCTTTCAGTCGGCTCACTACTTGAGGTTCATTAAATAACTTACAACTTAGAGCTTTGTGTTTCGCTGCCGAACGTCCAGAGTGTCGTGGGTAGGACAGGTCGCAAGTGTCACTATGACTCAAAAGACCAGCTTTCACAGCAATAATGGTTCAGCAACCCAAAGCACTTTCAAGTGAGAAGAAACTATTATTTCTTATTCGAGCTCCGAATATCAAATGCCTGGTTGTGAGCTACTAACAAAAATCGCAAATTATAAAGGGCATTCGCCTCTTGGTATGAAAGCGTCTTTCCACCTATTGGTTCAATGACCCAAGGAGCATCGCTATCCATACGGGAAAGACATATTCCCAAGAATAGAACATGGCCAAGAGGCAATGTGTATTATTGTTGTCTCATTACCCACAAGAATCGCTACTGTCAAATCCTTGCAAATGGCAAGCTGAAGCATCCCAACCAGTACAATAACGACTTAAGAAGGTATAGAAGAACAAAACGGGACAAAGAGAGGTATACTGTGTACTCCTCTTTCAATCTGTGACTGATGTCGCCTTTCCAGCATTATTTTTGACAATATTGAACGTTGGGAGCCCTTGTTCGAAATTGGATGAATTAATTAATCCTGCTAGGCATACAGCATCCTCCACGACAAACAGCCTTTTGTGTTGTAGAGCCAGCACGCGTACGAGCCCTAGGCTTGCAATTACGCAGCTCACATCACATGGCTGACGATTATCATTGAGCACTTGGACGTTAACATAATGCTCCTTCTGCAAGAGTATCAATTTTTTACGTGAACGGACATAGGACAGTCGATTACGGACAGCTGGTCGCAATTTAGCCACTCTGGAGTTTAGTGTTCTCGACCCCGCTGACACTTTATGAGCCCGGTTGGCATCAACAAGACTAGTAGTTACTCCGTACCAATAGCGAGGACGTACACATACCACATAAAACAGCCTCTGGTTAAGCTTCGGCTATTTTGTTTTCTGGGTGATGAAACTCCCTCAGCTAGCCTAAAACTTATCCATCTTATGCGGTATCATTTAATTGATTCATTTCAATCTTGAATTTCACGTGGACTCTAAACGGCATCACGAAGGTGACAGCAATGACGAATACTATTGTGGTAGTGGGGTAAGATAACACACTTCTGTATTGTCTTGAACTCCCCTCTATGAAAGTGAATTCTGTTCTGACACTGTCGGAAGTGCTGGAGTAAGCGGCCTTACATCAGCTTTGTTGTTGTCGAAGAGTAAGTCGAATACCGTGACAGTTATTGCCAAGCATATGCCTGGCGATTATGATATCGAATATGCGTCCCCATGGGCAGGTGCCAATTTCTTACCGTGAGCTACCACTCCCAACATTTCCACCAATGTCGCATGTCTCAGACATTGGTGAAGAATTCGACGCCATTACTCACTGCGGCACTTTATAGCATGTCAACCAGGGAAGATAGTAGGTGGGAAAGACGGACCTGGCCCGAGATAAAGCGACTCGCTGAACAAGTCCCCGAAGCTGGTATTCACTTCCAAAGTAAGGCACAAAATTGCCCATTCATGACATGCGGATAGAACTCTTAGAATTTTACTAATCACGGCTATGGCAGCATCGCGTATATTCAGAAGAGAAAAGGACATGGAAGGGCCGTCTTGTCCCACCGACCCCATGTTCGACCGTGACCCGTGGTTCCAATCTGTGCTACCAGATTACAGAGAATTGAACACCGCCGAAATTCCAAACGGTTATGAAACCGGCTGCGAGTTCACTAGTGTGTGCATCAACACAGCTATGTATCTCCAGTGGCTTGTAGGACAATGTCTGCTCAACGGCGTCGTCTTCAAACGTGTCATCATTACCCATATCAACGACGCCAAAAGTTTCAGTCACACCAGCAAACCAGCGCCCATTGTCATCAACGCCACCGGTCTTGGATCTTTAAGGCTGGCCGGTGTCCAAGACAAATCTATGGCGCCATCGCGGGGGCAACTCGTCCTTGTACGCAACGAACTCCATCCCATGTTCACTACCTCCGGAACCGAAGACGGTATAACAGAGATATTTTACACAATGCAGCGTCCCGCCGGGGGTGGCACTATCCTGGGAGGAACTTACGATGTTGGCAACTGGGAGTCTGTACCGGACCCGAATGTTGCGCTTCGCATCATGCGACGCATTGTGGATATGTGTCCCGAAATTGCAAACGGGAAGGGCATTGACGGGCTAGATGTTGTTAGGCATGCTGTCGGACTGAGGCCGTACAGAAAATCCGGTGTTAGGGTAGAAAAGGAGAAGCTGGAGGACGGAACGTGGGTTGTGCACAACTACGGACATGCAGGTTGGGGATACCAAGGATCATATGGCTGTGCGGAGGGTGTGGTTGAGCTGGTGAATGAGATTCGGAGGGAGAACGGAGAAAATTTTCATGACGAGCCCAAGCTTTCTTAGGAGTGATTTAAAGGCTGCGAGTGGAAACTTGAAAGGGTTAAAATATTATAGCATTAGACGCTGTGACGATCTGAAGTCTCGAAGAGAGTGAGCTAATCTGATTTGGCCCCGCCAATCACGACCCCCCCCTCCCTGGTCCGAAAGCTCCGGACAGCTCCTCCAATTCATACCACGCGATTTACAAACGCCGCGTGCAACTCCGTTACTCTCACATTCGCATTTCTTGTGCAGGAGCACAATGGTGCAACTAGGCGAGCCTCTGTACAAGCAAGCGTGGCACTTTGCGCTCGACGTCGCAAGTGGCCACCATGCGCTCTCCAAGCTGATTCCCGTTTCTCTTTGGCTTGGAGATGCCGTGCTCTGTGGCCTGATCATCTGGAAGATTCCCTGTAAGCCTCACACCTCCAGTTCGCTTACCAGGGCATAAGGACTAATACTGTACGCGGCTTGGCTCAGACACCGAAATCGACTGGGTCGCATACATGGAGCAAGTTACGCAATTCGTTTCTGGAGAACGAGACTATACCAAGATAGAGGGCGGTACAGGCCCGTTGGTTTACCCAGCTGCCCATGTGTATACTTACACGGGACTCTACTACTTGACAGACCACGGGAAGAACATTCTTCTTGCACAGCAATTATTTGCTGGGCTGTACATGGCAACACTGGCCGTTGTCATGCTGTGTTATTGGCGGGCCAAGGTTGGTCGTGCCTTACTTTCGTGCTGTCTTGCATTCATTGGCAGACAACAACAACACATCCCGTACTAATGCCGTGTAAATCTAGGTCCCGCCATACATTTTCCCATTGCTGGTCTTATCCAAACGCCTGCACAGTGTTTTCATTCTTCGATGCTTCAACGATTGTTTCGCCGCATTCTTTTTCTGGCTCGCCATATTTTGCTTCCAAAATCAACAGTGGACGCTGGGCAGCATGGCATACAGTTGGGGTCTTGGCATCAAGATGTCACTGCTGCTCTCGCTCCCCGCTGTAGCTATTGTGCTCTTCCTTGGAAGAGGATTTGGCGGCAGCCTGCGGATGGCTTCTCTGATGGGGCAGATGCAAGTCGCCATGGCTATCCCGTTCTTATCAAACAATTGGAAGGGCTACTTGGGCAGGGCATTTGAGCTATCACGTCAGTTCAAGTTTGAATGGACGGTGAATTGGCGCATGTTGGGCGAAGAATTGTTCCTCAGCAAGCAGTTTGCTCTCGTGCTACTTTCTCTCCACGTACTAGTACTTCTGATTTTCATCACCGCCCGTTGGCTCCAGCCTGCAGACCGCTCGTTGGCGTCTTTGATATCTCCAATACTTCAAGGCAAACCGCCATTTAGTAAAACAGAGGAGCTTCGAGTGTCCAGCCGAGTTACCCCCGAATATGTCATGACGGCGATTCTCTCGGCCAACGTCATTGGCTTGCTCTTTGCCAGATCGCTACATTACCAATTCTATGCCTATCTAGCTTGGGCAACACCTTATCTGCTTTGGAAAGCCCGGCCAAATACCCAAGTTGTTTATCTGCTGTGGGGTTTACAAGAGGCCGCTTGGGATACGTTCCCTAGCACGGATCTTAGCTCTACCACTGTAGTAAATGTGCTTCTAGTGACTGTTGTGCTGGTCTACTTTGGAACTTCGAGGCCCGCCAAGTTATGGGACCGCAAGAAGGCAAAGGAAGCAAAGAAAAATAGGTGATTCCAGCGGCACAACCGTTACGAATCTCGCAATCGTATGAGTTCAGTCTTCTTCCGAATCGCTGGGTGGCATCTTTCCAACATTAGAATCGTCCTCCTCGTCATTAAGTTCGTACGTATTTCTCGTGAATTCCTTTGGCCTGACACATGAGATGTTGTTAGCTTCATTGAAGTGGCTCGTGCTACTGGATCTGTACTTCTCATACCAATATGGCTGCTTCCGCCAAAGCTTCTCGTCCCGAACCACATTCACGATTTCCCCGCCAGCACGGCCATCGTTGGATCCTTCAGTATACCTCTCAGCCAAGACATAGCCGCCACGTTTGATCCAGATTGTATTTCGAAAGCGTTGCGCAAGCTCCAAAACCACGGGTTTCTGGTTCGGCAATTCGCACGTGTATAGATTGTTGCCTTCGGGTTTGACAACACGGACCAAAGACTGGTTGACTTCGAGGCTATCTGGAGGGTTCAAGGTTTCCTCGGCTGCAGCGAGAACATTGCGCTTGGGTTTTCCCATGGCTGAATTCGTACAATGCTTTCTGGACTATTACGCCGTGATATTTACAGAGGCTAGAAAATTCGGTGAGCCGCGGGGTCCTACAACGGAGGGGCAGAGGGCCTGGTAAGCTTCCATTGGAGGGGCTGGTGGTGGAAACCTTCGAGCTACCAACCAGGCAGCATTAAAATAAACTACGAAGTACTCCGTACTTGCGCTATCCATCTGCAATTTTTACCGTCATTTCATGGGCGGAACTTCCGCATTGGGCAACACATGTTTTCATCTGCTTGTTTGATTGATAATACAACACGTCTTCAGCGTCATAACCACACTGCCAATTCGCCGTCTGTGGATAAGATCCCTACCAAGCTCACCTGCTCTTCCCCCACCATATTTTTAGTGTTCATTTCATACAAACACCTCTGGCCAGCTGACTTGAAGATACTTCTAGGCCCGCATTAGAAGTTGCCGATGGCGGACAGCGGACAGTCCCACCCCAACCACCAACTTGCCCACCCGCCATACCTCGAGTTGGGTGGAATTTTAGTGCAGTGGATGTCAGTTGTGCAAATGTAATATCCAAAGCTAGCCATTCCGGCTGCTGAGAAATACACGCCGAAGTAGGTCGACAAATGTCCGTGAACTGTCGATCGACGTATGAAGTATACTTAAACACACATTTCTTACCCTGTTTTGCGCCCTGTAATTGACACCACCAGTATCCCATTCCGAGGCAGCTTGATAGTTTAATAAATCTTTGCCTCAAGTGCCCATGAACTTGATACCAGTCCCATGCAATTCAACGACGCCTGACTTTTCCTGGATTTGATTTTCAACTCCTCTAGCTATTCTACTTGATCACCATGGACGCGGTCGTGTTCAAGTCGCTGGTCCAAGTCCAGCCCAAGCCCAACAGACCAGCATCTCCGGAAGCCACCGCACCACTTACAGCTCCCGAGAGAGCTGTCAAGAGAACATATCCTGCTAACCCTGTCCAACATGAGCCATCCATAGAGCTTGAGCACTTGTCGAGAAATGAGCATGTCAGTGGCAAGATTCACTCGGAGCGGGTGACGTCCACCCCAGATGTCAACACAGATGACTTGGAGATGAGTCGGCCATCATCGCCGGATCCTGCTCCCGATGCGGTGGACACGGTGATGAATGTGTGGAATCCGTTCATGAATCGGTTTCGATTGCTGTCGCTGTGTTTGTGTAGTTTGGGGGATGGACTGACTGATAGTGCTGCTGGTGCTCTGATTCCTTACATGGAGAAGTAAGTCCTGTTTTACGCCGCGTGGCCATCTCCGTGTTATTCTTCTGTGATGCTGACATGCGATATGATAGATACTACGATATTGGTTATGGCGTTGTATCGCTCATCTTTGTCGGTCAGGCTCTTGGTTTCGTCACGGCCGCGATTCTCCTCGACGTCATGAGAGCAAAGCTGGGCCGAGCCAAACTCCTCGGCGTATCGCAAGCGTGCATGGCCCTTGGGTTTGTCCCTATTGTGGCAACAGGCCCTTTTCTCTTGGTCATATTCGCTTATTTCTTCGTGGGGTTCGGCCTCGCCATCAACGTCGCCATGGGAAACACATTCTGCGGCGCCTTGCAAAACGGAACTTTTATTCTTGGTCTCATGCACGGCACATACGGCATAGGCGGTATATCCGGGCCCTTGATGGCTACTGCTCTGGTGACGGTGGCGGACGCAGTCTGGAGTAGATACTACATCATCACGCTGGGGGTCGTAGTCATGTCGCTCGCCATGGCACTTTGGTCCTTCTGGGGCTTTGAAAGAGAGCAGAACCCCGCCGCGAGATCCCGCGAAGCCCATCCAGATGGTTCACTCTTGCTGGGCATGTTGTCTGCCCTGAAGCTACGGGTGGTTCTCCTGGGCGCCATCTTCATTTTCGCCTACCAGGGCGCCGAGGTATCCATCTCTGGATGGGTCATCTCTTTCCTCATCACCGTTCGTGACGGCGATCCCTCTTCAGTGGGCTACGTCTCGTCCGGCTTCTGGGCCGGCATCACAGTGGGTCGATTCCTACTGTCTGGTCCTGCACAGCGTATTGGCGAGAAGAGGTTTGTGTACGGGCTGATTGGGGGTGCGATTGCGTTCCAGGCCCTGGTGTGGTCTGTTCCGAATATCGTTGGAGACGCCGTGGCTGTTTCCATTGTCGGTCTCTTGCTGGGCCCTGTTTATCCTTGCTCGGCTACCTTGTTTATGCGTGCCATGCCTCATAGGCATGTTCTGAGTGGTATGGGGACGATCAGTGCTTGCGGGAGCCTCGGTGGTGCGGTGGCGCCCTTTTTGACGGGTATGCTGGCGCAGGCGGTTGGGACGTATGTGCTTCATCCTATTGTGATTGGGCTGTTTGTGGTGATGCTGCTGTGCTGGTATGGTATTCCGGTGGAGGAAAAGAGGACGGAATAAATGACAGGGAGAGCTGATTGGCAACAGACAACTTGCTGGTTGTTTTTTATGATGCACAATGGAAATAAGCGAGTAATAATGGAACGTATCGTCAGGATCCTTATGGGGACCAAGTGTGTATGGGATATCTATGAAAGTCTACTAATTCTTCTACTTTAATCATGGCGAATCTATGCCCTCAAGAGATTGGTCTAATAATAAAAACTCTATCCCTGTCCTCGTCTGTCTTATTTGTTAGGAAGCAATGACCGTTGCCTCTGTTTTGAATGCCCCAGGTCCTAAAATCATGCTTCGTTTTCTGAACGTTTCCCTCTCTCTCAATGTTTCCGTACGCGCACAATAGCCATGAGCTACGAGGCGCCTAGATGCGACCCTTTGCAGCGTCCTGTACGGTGATTTTGCCAGCGGCAATATCCTTGACGGTTTGGCTGATGCTGGTCCAGTCTCTGAAAGTAACGAATGGAACCTTTTCGTTTTCGCAGTAAGTGACAAGGTCTGATGTTAAGCCTGTTAGCAAATTGAATCGGCTGGGTTATGAGATGAAGGCTACATACCCTTATCAGCCTTGGCGAACAGTAAATCGGTCTCCTTGGCCGCTGACAGGTCGGAGACACCATCGCCGGCATAGAACATGGCCGGTCGGTTGGGCAGTGAGGAGTACTTGCGGATTTCGATGGACTTATCGTGGCCATGAATGCTAATTTTTGTGCGATCAGCTTTCACCCTCGGCTTGTACAGGACGGAAATTCTCAGTCTCCGCAACTCACCTATCGTCATGGAATTCAATTCTCCAACCGCCCTTCTCATTGATGCTCTTTCCCTCACGGGGCCTCACGTCATTGCTCACAATCTGGATATCCCAACCAGGCCCCAGTAAATTGTCGAGCAGAGCGCGAATAATAGGCGTCATGCCACCGCTCAGGATCACAATAGGTACATTGTTCTCGCGCGACCAGTCATAGAACTCCTTGAAGCCAGGGTCGAGCTTGATGTTCTTCAGCAGGATCTCAATGCACTCGTTGTAAGGCGTCGTGATGCTGTCCATCATCTCTTGGAAGGAGTCGCGAAAGTGCATCCCGTGCAGGAGAACGTCCTTGTTGCCCTGGCGGCGCTTCTCGACGCCGAAGCCAAGGTTGTCGGTCATGAAGTCATTGGAGTCGGCTGTTGTGACGGTGCCGTCGAAATCGGTGAAGAAGATGAACTTGGGGTTGGTGGCAAGCGCGGGGGTTTCGTTGGTGACGGAGCCCATTTTGAAATGTTGTTGAATGAGTGCTGTTCAATTCGTCAATTGATCGCTCTGTTGGGCTGGTAGGAATCGCAGTCAGATCCCCTATCTTTGAGGGAATGGTCTGGGGATCGGGCCAATGTGTCGAGAATGTGAATTCGGAGACTGCGAGCTGTCACTGACCTTCTTATATGTTATGTTGCATGGAGGGGCAATGGAGGGGCACGGTTTCATATATTGCAGCTAATTGGCGTGAGATTGGACGAGAGACCAAACAAAAAACTTGATAGAAAGCATGAAATTCAGAACTGGATCCCGCGACGTCAGTTGATAAGAATAAGACAGATCCCCGCGTGTTTCCCAAGATACCAGCCAAGACCCATTTTAAAAAATTAAAAAAAAACTCAACAACATCTGAAAGGTCTCACAAGCATAATGCGGCTTTTGCGACTGGGCGTCGCTGGCCAATCTAATGAGATCCGTGAGGCGGCCGGGAATGTCGTCATGGAGGGTCAGACTGGGTGTTGGCTGGCGGCGGCGAAACGCTGGCGGGGCCCGAGAGCCCCACTGAGCCGGTTACTGTAGCGGCCTAGAGGCTATGCACACCGCTAACTGACTACCGCAAAGCCCACCCAACACCACACCTGAGCCGAACATCGGCCATGTGCCGTTCCTCCCCGAGGGCGGTCAGGGCATGGTGCCTGAGCCATTTCAGGTTCAACCGGGTTCGAGGTCGGCAGAAAGCGAGCAAATGGCGTTGCACCTCAACGCTAGCCAGATTCTCCAGCCATTGATTGGTATTACCACGAAACCGATAGGATTACATCGTCGCGGCTTCAAGCTGTGCTGCGACATTGCCGTACGCAATGCGATCCTTTGGTGGCCCAATGGCCCGACTGGCCCGTGAGGGAAGCCGGAATATGCTGCTGCGACAGGATGCGAGGGCCTTAAGCTCCAGAGCAGAGCATCGATCATGCCCATCAGGAAGAAAGACGGTCAGGACAGCCACCTTCGGCCACGCTAGGGGACCCAGCATTGCCTCTAAATTACGGCAGTTCTCTTCTCAGAATCCCTCCAAGGATACGCAGTCATCGTCCAGCTCGACAAGTGACGCAGAAGTTGCTCGCGAGACAAAACCACCGCCAGATGCGCTTTCATCATCCACAACTGAGCTACCGTCAGTGACGGATAGCCGTCGCAGCGACTTTAACCAGAGATTCAGCCATGTTATGGATAATGTTCAAGCACGAGTGCTCACTGCCTCACAAACCCTGAACGACATTACTGGCTACTCCGCCATCGAGGCTATTAAGAAAGAGAACGATGCGTTGGAAGTGCAGTTGGCGGAGGCTCATTCCAAGGTCTACATCGCACGTCAAGCATACAAAACATCGAATACGAAGCGAGCCATGACACAGCGCGAAGTCACCACCCTGCTAGCGCGGAAGGATACATGGTCGCCAGCCGACTTGGAGCGATTCACAGAGCTGTATAGGACAGATCACGTGCTGGAAGGGGAGGTGTCAGGAGCGCAAGAGGCCTTGACAGAGTCGGAGCTCGAGGAGCAGAGTCTCAGCCAACGGCTAAATGCGGGCATATTGAAGCGTTACCACGAAGAGCAAATCTGGAGCGATAGAATACGCCGAGCAAGTACATGGGGGACGTGGGGGCTCATGGGCATGAACTTTATATTATTTATTGTGTTCCAGTTTGTTGCAGAGCCCTGGCGAAGAAAGAAACTTGTCAAAGGCGTGGTTGAGGAGGAAAAGCGAGTTTTGGAAGAAGTTCGTGGGGAATTAGAAGCTGTCAAATCGGCGCTGGCCAAGAATGGAGAGGTTCTGCCGCCGACAACACAAGAGGTGCCAGCGGCAACAATCACCAGCCCCGAATTACCATCTGGGGTTTGGGCTGATGGTGGATGGACAGAAGTTATCATGGATCCGGCACGGTGGAAAGCCATTGCCGCAGATCTGTGCAGCGAAAGGGTCATTGACGTCCGGATGAAGGATGCATCCGCCTTGGCATTGCAGGGAGCTCTGACAGGCGCCGCCGTCGCGGGAAGTATAGCTATGCTACTCATGCGGAAAACATGATGGATAGACGAGCATTGGCAACGAGTTTCAATTCCGTCTTCTGTACAAAAGGCGCTGTATCTAGTCACCGTGTAGTATAACATTTTGGGAACCGGGGCATCTCGACCCACATAGCCTATTCAGCGAAACCACACAATACACACTTAATACTGAGTAGGAGTACGGAGTAGATGGATCCGAATCATAGCCAGGAGTGACTTCACCTCAAAGACCTCGCGGAATTTGCCGTCGGTCCGCTGTGTCAATAGGGCTATGCAAAATACGGACCTCGTAATATTTGGTTGGCGCAGCCGTTTCGAAAGTCCAGAGTGGCGCAGTGGCGCATCTTGGTTTTATATACAGTGCAACTACGGAGTGCAGTTAAAGTGCTCTCCCAAGAAAGCAGACCGTGGGTTGAGCTGGCTAAGCTATGGGACGCTGTACTAGCAGATACTAATGTGCAAAACCATTCTACAAGTGAGAAGTGCCGGCCATATGGCCGATATCTGGTGGTTTTCGCAAGAGTTGTGCCCAAGCTTATTAGTTCACGCATAGAGTTGTTGGCAATAAATCGGCCGAAGCGCTGGAGAAGCTCAAAAGTGGTCGTGCCCGCAAACTCGGGAAATATCTGACGTTAGGGGGGCGGGGGGGGTTACGCTATCCCACATGTCGTGGAGAGCAGTTTTACTCAGTCTCGACATAATTGCACTTACCTCATGTAATACAAAAGTGAGCTAGGCAGACAAGTACCATAGTGTTTGGAGTAGAACCGTGAAAATCGACATCGAATACGTCCCGGCAAGCATCTAGCCAAGCAGGCTGGGGCTGGACTCTGGCCCAAGGGTGCATTTCGTTTCACTTGGGTCACACCCTCAAATTGGAAGCCGGTTTCGGGCATTTGCCACGTCCTGAGGCTGTCTATGTTACATGCTGGGTTCTGCATTTGTGTTGGCAGAACTATCGTACGTGCTGAAGTGTCATACGTCGTAGGTGTTCATAATATCATTCGTAGTAATAAGCTCTGGGATGTATGATAGTTGTGTGTTGAATTCATCTAGTACCTACGTGTGTAGGCTGGTTCCTCCACGTGAGTGACTGCCGCCAACTCTGTATGCTATTCTGTATTACAAAACACACTCCCGATACGAACCCCTAATAATTAATCACTTCGTAACACGTGGGGAATTACCGAAAAGATGGCAGTTGGTCTTTGATGTCGTCAATTGCGCTCCAAGAAGAGGCCGCCTTGGAGAAGGACGTGTTTTGTACTGCGAAATCGCCCTCCACCGATGAACGGTGTTTACGGGGGGATAGAGTTTGTACGTTGGGCACAACTGTCAGCGCAAGTTGTTGCGCCACCACCGGTTGGGCAGCACTAGCCATGCACTTGGCATGAGGGGCAAGCCACCATAACATGCAAGATTGCTGAGGAGATCGGAAATCGGGCAAAAGGCTTATCAGCAGTGATAAGTGCATACATGTATACTAGTACTACGGAGTACTCCGTATGCCACTTCGTACTCCATGCATATACACCTGTAATGGCCACAGACCAATGTGAACGCGCACAAGGCTGCTCCATTTTGCACGCTGGTGCGCTGTGAAAAGCCACAAACTGGCTATCTGGTTGAATGGCTTGCGTGTGGGCAGAGAATTCGGTGTTCGAGCTGTGAACAGCAGAAGAACGGGGAAGAAATAGGGAGGAGCATGGTTTATCATCAGGTATCCTGTAGCACCATCCCCTACGCCGGAGCATCAAACAATGCCGGTTCGGAACCTCGCCGTTCGAGAAAGCCACTGCCCATGATTTTCTAACTCAGGATCGGATCGGGGACGGCATGTTGCGATGGAGATTGTTGTAGGGTTGTAAGGTTGTGTTCAAATAACTATTGTATTGTACACCCGATGCAGAGAAAGACTGCGTGTATACGCTGGCTACTCCGTACTCCACGGTAAACAAAGCGAAGGTCAAAGACGGGACGAGACGGTGTGGCGCGCTGGGCACCCAGCATCAGGCTTAGGCCAATAGTGCCGATGGAAGAGATGGATCAGAGGATGGATCAGACGGCTGCAAAACACCCCGACATGGACCAGCCAGTCAACTCTGTGCCTTTGTCCCCATTAACCGGTGCTCATCACCCCCGCTACCGCTGCTGGCCGCCCGCCAGCTCGAGCCCACAATTACCGGACTGCACTGCACTGTGTGCCGTGCTTGTCTTCCCCCCCTCTTCCCATCCTTCAATAAGTCCTAGCTTGGCTTTAAAGTCCTACAGTACTATACCTACGGTCCGCAGCAGGCCAACAAGAGTTGCAGTCAATAGCAACCAGTTGACCGTCCCAGCCCAGAACCAGATATTTATTGGCGTGCACTCCGTACGGTAGTTATACTATACACCACAGGCGCCGGTGCATGTTTATTTACTCCGCACAAGTTCAAGTAGTACCTAGTACGTTCTTTAGCTAACTAGGTATCTATCGGCTTCGACTCGCCGAGACGACAACTACCCGCCAAGCACCCCTCCCTCCCGTCGCCCCGTCACTGACGACATCTTTCTCACCACCACGATACAACCCACCAGACTCGACCTCGTCCCTTTTTCCCAACCCACGACGTCGAGCACCGACTTGGGTATCCTGCCCCCTTGTGATTCGCCCCATTGCCCGACCCTCGTCGAATTTCTCTTTGGCTTCTGTCGTCGAGGAGGCCTCTCTGCATTGCACCTTGCTTCGGTTTCGACGGGTGCTTAGTATATACCGAGCAGACCACGCCGTCTCCTCTCTTCGTTGCTGCTGCTGCTGCTGCTGGTGCCCCGCGGCCCATCGACTCTCACCAAGCTGTCTTCCCACCTGTCGTCCAGCGCGAACGTATCGCGCCATACCTCTTGCCCAGCATGAGTGAAGACGAAAAGAAGATCCAAGACATTTACAAAAAGATTGAGCGCGAAAAGAACATCATCAATGCCGCCCAGGCAATGCGCGCGCAGACCACCAATGAAGCCGTTCGTTCCCGACTTGATACCCAGCTCAGAGATGGCCGACGAAATCTACAGTTCTTTGAGGAAAAGCTTCAAGATATTCGGATGAGGAAGGCTGGTCAAGGCATGGAGAATATGTCCATTGGTGCCGGTGCCGGTCTGGACGAAAACGGCCCTCCTCCTCCTCCGCCAAAAGACCCTTCGGCAAGCTGGGGAAGAGACCAAGGCGGCTATGGTACTGTTCAGTACAGCCAGATTGGTCAACATGGAGACTTGATGCCTCCTCGCCATCCATATGCTCCTCAGGAGCCAGGGTCTACCATGCCGAAAGGAAGACCAAACTTTACGAAACTAGGTTGGTGAAATTCCTCTCACCTATACCGTGTCGGGAGCATGTTACACTCGATAACCGTGACATAGCACCCCCGCAATTCGCATACACTTCATGTGCTAACTTCCAACAATCAGACTTGATTAAATACGACAGTCCTTATCTTGGCCCTCGTATCCAACTCATGCTTTCGCAGATACAGTTCAAGCTTAACGTTGAGGAGCAGTATCTAAAAGGAGTCGAGAAAATGGTCCAGCTTTACGGCATGGAGGGTGATAGACGGAGCAAGGCGGTTGCTGCAGGTCGTAGGGTGGAGAGCAAGCAGAAGATTGTTCTCTTGAAGCAGGCACTCAAGAGATATGAAGAGCTGCACATCGACATGGACTCGGCAGATACGCAAGACGGTATGGTTCTTCTGTCTCTTTTTCGCCGCGTCAGCTTGTACGGCGAAAGAAGGCTTGCAATACTGACAAACCTCATCAGATGATTCTATCAACACTCCCAACCTTCGTAAACCTCTGAGCGGACAGCTCTCTATTCGCGTCATGGCTGTTAAGGACGTGGATCACGCTGCGACAGGCCGTCTCTCACGAGGTCCCGAAACTTTCGTTGCTGTCAAGGTCGAGGACTCAGTGGTCGCACGTACCAAAACATCTCGAAATGACCGCTGGGATGCCGAATTTCATACACTTGACGTCGACAAGGCGAACGAAATCGAACTGACTGTATACGACAAGCCCAGCGAGCATCCAATGCCAATCGGCTTACTCTGGGTTCGCATTTCCGATATTGTCGAAGAGATGCGTAGAAAGAGAATCGAGGCGGAAATGAACAGCTCCGGTTGGGTTTCGGCTGACCAGATGGGAAGTCCTTCGTCTCCTCCAGGACAATTCCCGATGAGCCCGAGCCAGGGCGGTTTTGGCGGCCAAATCCACGGTTCTGACAGCAGCGCTTTCAGTGGCGGGCCACCACCTCACGTCCCTCAACCCCAGCTCGACATCGGCCCCATCGACGCGTGGTTCAACCTGGAACCGACTGGGCAGATTCAGCTTCAAATGAGTTTTGTGAAGCAAAGCAAGGATCGTCGAACCGTTGATCTCGGTTTAGGTCGAAAAGGTGCCGTTCGACAGCGCAAGGAGGAAGTCCACGAAATGTACGGGCACAAATTTGTGCAGCACCAGTTCTACAACATCATGCGCTGTGCTCTTTGTGGCGATTTTCTCAAGTACTCTGCCGGCATGCAATGCGAGGACTGCAAATACACCTGCCACACCAAGTGTTATCCTAGCGTTGTTACAAAGTGTATCAGTAAGAGCAACGCTGAGACTGATCCTGAAGAAGAAAAGATCAACCATCGTATCCCTCACAGATTCCAGCCTTATTCCAACATGACTGCCAACTGGTGCTGTCATTGCGGTTATATCTTGCCCTTTGGCAAGAAAAATTGCCGGAAATGCTCAGGTATGGCCCAGCGTCATCCGTTGTGTGCTTTCATTAGCATAGAATTTACTAACTCGACGGCAAATAGAATGTGGCCTCACTTGCCATGCCCATTGTGCTCATTTGGTTCCAGATTTCTGCGGCATGTCCATGGCCGTGGCGAACCAAATCTTAGAAGGAATTCGTTCTCAGAAACAGAGACAGGCCAAGGCATCGTCAATGTCGGACAGGACCCTGCGCTCCGGTGCGAGCAGGCCCAGTTTATCAAGCCCAAGTTCTTCATCTACGCCTTCATACGCCGGTAGTACCGCCAGCACCGTGACTGCAGTTCCTCCCCCGTCTGTAGAGGCAACCGAAGCAGCCAAGGTCATGTATGGCAATCAACCAACGTCGCCGACACAGCAGAGACCTCCGGCACCGAATCGCGTACCTTCGAGCAATGCCGCCGCCGCCGCCGCCGCTGCCATGTCTGGCGTATCGGCAAGCCAGGGACAACGACCCTCTGACTACAATCGATACGGCGCATACGACCAGCAGCAGCAAGTGGATTCCCACACCAACCAATATGGTAGCCAGCCGCAGCAGCGGCGATATAACCCTGCGGACTATGCTCCTGTTAATGCTCCTGTCAGTCAGGGATATGCTGCTCAAGCCACTACTCAGGCTAGACCGCCTGTTCAGCAACCGCCTATGCACCAGCAAACCCCTCCCCCACAACAGAACTATCAAACCACAGCTCCTATGTCTAAGCCAGAGCCCGTGGTAGCACAACGACCGCAACCAGGAGCCGTAGTGGGTCAACGAAAACAACTGCCACTTCATACCGATCCTGGCACTGGTCAGAGAATCGGATTGGACCACTTCAATTTCCTTGCAGTCTTGGGTAAAGGAAACTTTGGCAAGGTCATGCTGGCGGAAACCAAGCGTTCGCGAAAACTGTACGCTATCAAGGTGCTGAAGAAGGAATTCATCATTGATAATGATGAAGTCGAAAGCATTCGATCCGAGAAGCGTGTGTTTGTGATTGCAAATAAGGAAAGGCATCCGTTCCTGACTAATCTGCATGCTTGCTTCCAAACGGAGACGAGAGTATACTTTGTCATGGAATACGTTAGTGGTGGTGACTTGATGCTTCACATTCAACGAGGACAGTTTGGGACAAAACGAGCTCAGTAAGTTCTTTGCACGGTATTCCCTATATAGTCAATCCTCCTAGTTGCTAATTTATGCTTTAGATTCTATGCCGCTGAGGTGTGCCTTGCGCTCAAGTATTTCCACGAAAACGGCGTCGTTTATCGTGATCTCAAACTGGACAACATCATGCTGACCCTTGATGGTCACATCAAGGTTGCAGATTACGGTCTCTGCAAGGAAGAAATGTGGTACGGTTCTACAACGAGTACTTTCTGTGGTACTCCCGAATTCATGGCGCCAGAGGTAAGTTAAAAGCCATTACATGCCATATTCCTGAGTATGTCCACTAACCCAGTGATGTCTAGATTCTGCTGGATAAGAAGTATGGTCGAGCAGTTGATTGGTGGGCATTTGGCGTCCTCATCTATCAGATGCTCTTGCAGCAGTCTCCCTTCCGTGGTGAAGACGAAGACGAGATTTATGATGCTATTCTTGCCGATGAGCCACTGTATCCGATCCACATGCCTCGTGACTCGGTCTCGATTCTGCAAAAACTGCTCACCCGCGAGCCCGAGCAACGACTGGGAAGTGGACCTACAGATGCTCAAGAAGTCATGAGCCAGCCATTCTTCCGAAATATCAACTGGGACGACATTTACCAGAAACGTGTCGAACCCCCTTTCAAGCCAACCATCAAGAATGCAACGGACACTAGCAACTTTGACTCTGAATTTACCAGCGTCACACCCGTTCTTACACCTGTACAGTCTGGTAAGAAGACACCTCCGCATATGAATTTACGCAATCATTCAATATTAACCGCAATATTTAGTTCTATCCCAAGCTATGCAAGAAGAGTTTCGGGGCTTTTCATACACGGCGGACTTTGAATAAGAATCGAAATCGAAACACCAGAATACATGAGCGTGAATCCGACTGGCTGCGGTTTCAAGGGAGAAGGGTTTGGTTACGTTTTATGTGCATTTGAGGAGTTTACATAAAAATGGATGAGGATGTGGAGAAGCAGATGGGTTGCAGCTGCTGTGGACTCGAGAGACGAGAGCCACAGAGATTTTTGGGAAGCTTACGGGAAAATGTCATTTTTAGTATCACACTCGCTATGTTACGTTACCCCTTTACATGTTTGGCATTGTGGATATTTCTTTTTGAAACGGCCATGACTGGCCGAAAAGTTATTGGCAGCAGGCGAGGAGAAAGGGTCAGGTTGAAAGGAGGGAGAGAAATAATGTTAGCGTGGATGATATCAATTATTTAATAGAAACCTATATCCGGGTCGGAAAGGTTCATCTTTGATGCGATACAGGGGATTAATTCCGCGAGGTTCATATGATTTTTTTCCGTCAGTCACCACCAGTAGTCAGTCATATGTACATATATATCTCTGCCTATGGGAACCTAATATGTAACCAATACAGGTCTATATAACTACAGGTTAGATTACTATTGCGGATATTTTTGGTCCAAATCTTGTTTTTAATTTTCCTCCCCCCTTTTCTTCTTTTGTCTCAACTCAAGCTACAGGGCGGACAGTGGCCATGCACGCTCTTACCGTCAGTGCCCCCGTGAGCCTTGCTTCGACTAAAACTGTCGGTTAGAAGAAGCCTGCCCGCTCGCACTAGCCTTGTTGACCTCCATCGTTCGTCCTTTCCGCTGCGTGGATGAAGTCCTATTTTAGTGGCTGGATTTTTACGACATACGTAACGCGTTAGTATCTTCCCGGCCGCATTCGCTCTCTTCCAACCCGTCCCGTAAAGCTCACTCGAGCACTGTCGACAAAGGCCGGCGTGGCCACGTCCTCCGCAATTTGGTCAGTTTGGACGCTGGAACCTAAGATGTGCTAGCAGATTCTTAATGAACCAACTCCCACCCTTGTCTCTGCAACACCAACAATGCCTCGCCCGGGCAGGCTCTCCATTTACGAGGTGTACTCCTTTTGCAGCAGTTTAGCGATCGTGTTCAACTGAATGTTGCTAGTGCCCTCGTAGATGGCACCAATCTTGCTGTCACGCCAAAACTTCTCAGCCAGACCCTCACGCACGAAACCCATACCACCCATCCACTCGATCGCCAAGCCAGAAACACGACCGGCAACCTGCGAAGAATACAGCTTGGCCATGGCAGCATCCCGGACAAAGTCCTCGCCTGCTTCCTTCTTGCGAGCAGCGTTGTAGACGAGGGCACGAGCAGCGGCGATTTCGGTGTAGGACTGGGCAATCTGGTGCTGCATGCCCTGGAACTCGCCGACCAGGGAGCCAAACTGCTTGCGGTCGTTCCAGACGTACTTGACAGCGTTTTCGAAGGCTCCCAGTGCAAGGCCGGTCATTTGAGCGGCGATGCCGATGCGGCCCTCGTTGAGGAGGCTGATGGCGTATTTGTAGCCCTGGCCACGCTCGCCGAGGAGGTTCTCCTTGGGGATGACGACATCATCAAAGTTAAGGACGCAGGTACTACTAGCACGGATGCCGAGCTTCTTCTCCTTCTTGGCGATGGAGAAGCCGGGGGTATTCTTCTCAACGACAAACGCGGTGATGCCGCGGTAGCCCTTGCTGGGATCAAGATTGGCGAAAACGATAAAGAACTCAGCTTCTTTGGAGTTGGTGATCCACATCTTGCCGCCGTTGATCTTAAAGCCATCAGAGGTCTCTTCTGCACGGGTGGCCATAGCGAAGGCATCGGATCCCGATACAGGCTCAGAGAGACAGAAGGAAGCGACGGTATTGGTGGCCAGCTTGGGGAGCCACTTCTTCTTGAGACCCTCGGAACCATAATTGATAATGGCGGTGTTGCAGAGCGTGTTGTGAACGTCAACCAGGACGCTGACGCTGGGGTCCGCGCGGGCTAGCTCCTCGATGCCGATGATTGCCGAGGTGAAGTTCATGCCGGCACCGCCGTACTCTTCGGGGATTTCGACGCCCATGAGGCCCTGCTCGAAGAGCTGGTGGACAATGGCTGGGTCCATTTCCTCGGCCTCGTCCATGTCGCGCGCCTTAGGGAGGATGACCTCGTTGGCGAATTTGGAGACGGACTCGGCCATGGCGGCTTCAACCTCGGACAGGTGGCCGATGGGGGTGGGCGGGATATCAGTGATGTCAATAGTTTCTGAGCGGCGAGCAGAGGTTGTGGAGAGGGGGCGGGCTCTATTTTACTTATTGTCAGATATGACGGTTACTCATATTTGAGAGTGCTTGGCGCTGTCAGTGCCAGTAACTTACAGGTTCACACTCCGGACGGCAGGGGCAGAACGTGCAGCTACACGACCAGCAGAAGAGACAGTCTGTGCAAGACTTCGTGAGCTCCGAAGAGCAGGTCGCAATGCTCGTGAGAAGGAAGACATGGCGGATTGTGCGTAGGGGGTATCTGTTATTTCGAAGGGAAGAGGTGAAGAGGTGAAGGAAGGTGAGATTGAGGTGAGAGACGGTCGATGCGGAGGGGGCGGGTGTGCGAGGGATGTAGTTCACGACAGGATACCTAACCCACGATGCAAAGGGAATAGAGAATGACTTCCACCGCAACGGAGGACGACCAATAACGTAGATATCAAGGAGACCGACATCAACGCCAGCAGATTCACACAAGAACGGCAGATACAGAATGGGGATGGAAAGAACCGAATATAATAGCTTGAACGTCAGGTG
This sequence comes from Conoideocrella luteorostrata, assembly GCA_032433595.1. Taxonomy (NCBI): domain Eukaryota; kingdom Fungi; phylum Ascomycota; class Sordariomycetes; order Hypocreales; family Clavicipitaceae; genus Conoideocrella; species Conoideocrella luteorostrata. Next base: position 29,229 of record JASWJB010000034.1, read on the forward strand.
AACCGCAGTTCCGGTCGGAATTCGTTTGACAGCCTGGGGTGGTGACAGTTGCATTGAAGCGGATGCTCGCCTCCAATGGGGGAGCGTAATTGGCAGCTCAGCCGAGGATAACCACCAGCGGCTGCTGTGTGGAGATGCTGGGGTTTAGATGGGCCGGCGTTATCCACTGTCACTTCCGGCATGTGACGGACATACGGAGTATTCCGTGTCTAATTGGCAAGACAATGCCTCAAACATCTTGAGAATGTCATCACATTAGACGGAAAACACAAAGCCTGATAGGACGCATAGTCAGCTGTCTAGGGATTTATTTTCATTAACATCAGGATGCAATTGAATCCGCTGTGGCTAGTCGGATGGAATGGGTCAATTCCATCTATTGTACGGAGTAGTAAAACATGGGAAGAGTTGTGCAGCACCCTTTTTGTACCCTGTTAACATGGTATTTTCTATTATAGCCTTCTGCAGCGGTTAATATATATATATATATATATATTCACTCTATATTTTTAATTTTTTTTTTTTAGCTTTATTAAGTGGAAGACTTTGAGGACTTAGGAGGCGGCTTATGTAGTAGTCAATTAGCTATGCTTACAGAGCATCCCCCCCCCCCCCCCACAAAAAGGGGTGCTGTAACTAGTTACAACGCTTCCCTGAAACACGGACGGGATGCCCCCGGAGGTCGCATAACTAGCAGTCTAGAGGTTGTGCCCAGCTAATAGCCGAGACTCAACCGCCCATCCAATGCACGGAATTGGAGGCCCAGTGGAGGGCAGGCTGTAAAACTAAGGAGTAGTTATCTAAGTGTTGTTGTGTTCGTTTTCCAATACAGCAATGTAAATTGCGGTATATCACCTTAGTTCGCCCCCAGCTCTTGGCTGTATGATGCCGTGGCGAGGTTGTTAACAATACAGTACCAATACCCCAGCACGTAAAGACAATATTGTGCAAAAACTCACACCGTACTACCACAATCACATAAAACACGATCAAATAATGTTCCAATCTCACTAAAAGTCTATTCCTTGGTAGAAAGGCGACGGACGGATCATGCCCATCAACTCTGATAAACTAGCTACCCTGCTCTCATCACACATCACGTGACCGCCCCTGCCGACTAATATTTCGCCCAAACCTCCAAAGTCCAGTATCGCCATCCTCGAACCACGTTCGTTAAACCGCCTGGCAGATCCGCAAGCAAAATGGTCGGCTCAATCTTCCGCCGCCTCTTCTCCCTGCCGACCCAGAGTCCAATGCTCTCCCTCCCATCAACGCTCCGAAAACCATTCACACCGACCATCTCCGCGGCGGCGTTCTCAACAAGCAACCCCCTCAGCGCAACGCTAAATCAGGTCCTTAGGGGCATTCGCAAAGGCAAACGCGCCCGTCACGCCGTTTCCCCCGCACTCTCGAACACCAATTGTCCCGCTCTGAAAGGTGTTTGTCTCCGTGTGGGTGTCGTCAGACCAAAGAAGCCTAACTCTGGGGAGAGAAAGACTGCTCGTGTGAAGCTCTCATCCGGGGCGGTCGTGACTGCGTATATTCCGGGAGAGGGGCATAATATTCAGCAGCATAGTGTGGTGCTTGTTAGGGGAGGGAGGGCACAAGATTGCCCCGGTGTAAGATATCATTTGGTGCGGGGGGCTTTGGATCTGGTAAGTTTATTGCTAAGCTAGCCTACAACGCGGCGCGACTCTGTGGCGGAGGGCTGGAATGCGGCTGCTAATGGATTGATGTGTGTGTGATCAGGGCGGTGTTGCGAACAGAACCACGAGTCGAAGCAAGTACGGTACCAAGAAGCCCAAGAAGGCTACTGTTGGTTAAGACGGCATGATATGAAGACGGTAGAGGTGGCAGGATGGGAGCAACATGCAATATTACATCATAGCAAGACGCCACTAAAGAACATGAAGGCCATGTAAAATTATAGAAGGGTTTAGCGGAGCCAAGGAAGCATGTGGCTTTTATATCACTGACTTTGTACAATACTTCACAATGGTGGAACGCATTCAAAAAAAACTGACAATTCGAGACACAAGTTGCTCATAATAGATATCCCAATCATGTTTCAGTTTGGTTAATATGATATACATTCATCCCAAGTCTTTGACGGGCACAAAAAAAAAAAACCACAGACGCCGAAACTGTTCCATTTTCCCTTTCTGATTCTTCCCTCCCGTCGCATGTTCCGTATCATCCCATAGCTCATTTCAACAAACCGTTCAATCAACGTAAACAGAGCCAAGAATGATATAGCCCTCCATAACCAAACCGTGGCTGTGCCTCTTGGTTTAATGTATGTTACACAAGTCTTATCATCGCGCAGTAATTGATGTTTTTTTATTCCGTTACGGCGAGGAGATTTATTGCACCTGATCCTCCCAGCCTTCAGGTTTGGTCATGCCATTGAGTTCGAAGAATCTTGAAGTACCTGAGAAAGATGGCTAGTTAGATTGATTTTCACAAGTAGAGTAGCAGAGGCAGGGGCTTAAACATACAAGAGTAGTGCTTCCAGTCAAAGTTTTCCTTGGGATTACAGTGACATCGCAGCTGCGTTCGAGTCTTCTCGCCAGTGGGACAATGGGTGAACGGGACATGGTAGTAGGCAATGTCGTTGAAGAAGTGAATTTCGCTCTTGTTCAACATGAGGCCGGCAGCAATGGAATGTACGGGAGCGTCACCCCATCGTTCATAGAAGAAGCCACCATCGTGATCAAGAGATTCGAAAAAGTCAGTGTAGGCTTTGCTTCGCAGCCAGTTCAGGTTGCCGACCTCGAAGTTGGACCAGAAGTGGCAGTTGTTGTAAGTTTCACCACCATCGTCACTGAGGAAACCTAACGAGTTGTCCTTGGCAATATGTTCAGGGTGGTTCTTCATGAACTTCTTGGTGCTGTCCCAAAGAGTCTTGATGGTCTCGGCGTACTCATACAAACTGAGGACGAAGCTATACTTCTTGCCACCTTCGTGCATGACGCGGAAAGGGTCGTAGTGAATATCGCAGTAGAGCTCAATGGATGGCTCGACACGCCAATAGTATTCATAGTTCATCATAAGGGGTTGACGGAAGAAAAAACCAGACTCGAATCGGCACATGTGACGGTAGCTCACAGAGTCACCGTAAATAATCTTCCGCTCAGCCATGTCCTCGCGCACCTTCTTGGCTTTGTCTTGATCAATCCACTCGGGAAACGACCAGTGTTCACTAGCGATCTCGCCATAGTGGGTTTTACCGGAAACAAGTGAGGTAGTGACAGTTTTGAATGTTTCATCGAACGGCTTGTCGTTGAGGAAGACCCAGTCATAGTTGTATCGTTTGTTGAATCTATCTTCGACCTGGCGAATCGATCGAGCAATGTCCCACACATCGCTGTTGCGAGCCAAGGTGACGAATGTGGCATTCATACGAGGACCTGGGGCAACTCCGACCAGATCGCTATCCCAATTTGGATCATTCGGGGTCAAGGCCAGAGGAACTTCCTTGGCCCCGGTTCCGGTAGATTTCTTTGGCGATGTTATAGTGCTGGCGTCGCCCTTGGGTTTGTCGATGGGCTCCTGCGGTGGTTTAGATCTGCCCAGTTCTACATTTTCCTTCGATGGAAAGGGCTGTGTTGATGCGCCGGTGCGGCCCAAGCCGGTGGGAACGGAAACAGTGTCGTACTTGGAGCTCGAAATGAAGTAAAAGACGGCCAGAGTCTAAGCAGTAATAAATAAGTTAGAAGAATCTATGGTGTCGAAATGGGAGAAACCGGAAGACGTACAAAGACGGCGATGACAATGTAGCGCACGTAGCGCGCATTGCCGGCGACCATGATGCGTAACTACCTACGGATGTCCTCGATGGAAACCCGGAGTCGTCTGAGTGTCAAGGCCAACAGAACAGCGGGTTGTGAAAATCGTGGGTGGTTTGAAGATGATTACGGGGACACGAAAGGTCGCGATCTCAGGAGAGGCGAAGCCGGGTAGGGGGGGTTCAATGCTGCCCGAACACAGGACTAGGCTCAAGTCAATGTATTACGGGTGGATGCAGCTACTTAGTGGTTGCGTCGCCAAAAAGTGGCTGAAGTGGAAAGTCAAAGTCAAAAGTATTATGGGGAAAAACAACGTAGCCTTCTTCGCGAAAACCTGCCTGCTCGCCGAAAAAAAAAAAGGTTGAGCAGAAAAACAATACGTGGGAAAAGGAGTGAAGAGAGGAGAGGGGGAGACAGAGAGATAGACAATTGTGAAGTCGATCTCTGGAGAAGATGCAATTGAAAGGAACTTCAAACTGCAACTAATGAGCAGAAGAAGACAAGGCCAGGCCCCTGCTCTGAAAGGTTAGGCTGGTGACTAGGGCCAGGAACGGAGTACTCTACGGGAAACCCAGACCTGGACGCATTCAGGAATTCTTTTTTGGTATTGACCTCTGAAAACATGGGGAATAATGAGTATAGTCCCAATTGCTCGCCCGAGTAATAGCGCTGTCGAGCCCCAGACAATAGCACAGATACGGCTGGTGGGGCAATCAGACACTACGGCCTATTAAAAATGCATCACTATCGCCATCCAAGGCACAATACACGACAAGACACAAGACATGCTACCGGTAGTAGTCTATGCTCGCACGCGGTTACGCACGCGGTTGCGCACCGAAGGAAGTCTCAGCGCAAATATGTGGCATTCCACAACCCAATGGCCATACTCAACTCAAATACGAAGGTATGTAATACAGCCTAGCGCATGAATACGAGCAGCTGGCCCCTCCCCGAGATGAATGATCTCCACGGCGAAGACTCGGCTAACAGGTTTCGGTGGCTTCCTATGGATTTTCCGTTGCTCGGGATGGGAAATAGGGATCGGACGATGATGCCGATATTGCTCAGGGGCAGGTAAACTGGGCGGCAGCTCCACCGCATCTCCTGCTATCAGCTGTACCAGTACGGAGTAATTTTTTCAGTATCAGGTCTCCTTGTTGGCCTTCCTGTTCGATGCTGATGCTGTGAACGGCCGGGTGCACGCAGCGAATATCATTACCATAATGATGGCATCCCAATCTCACCCAAGTAAGAATATTGTTGCTAGCTGCTTAAAACGGACTGAAAAAGTTCTCTACGTGCTTGAGACTATTAGCATTGCCAATGATGAACGCGACATCCTTGCTGTGATTTTAAGAAAAAGGTTACGCGTAGCCTGGCAGCGTAGTCGTGGACTGGCACCGTCTAGCTTTTTTACGCAATTAATGCGAGTCTGCTCCTTTGGATTTGCTTCACGATTGTTTTTAAGACGGAACAATCGTTTCAACTACTCCATACTGGTCGATGGGATGGCCCAGACATCCTGCAACAAACCTCTAGTATTGCGATGTGCTGGAAAATTTCCCGCAGCCTGGTTGACTTCTAAGTCTGCCAAGCGATGCAGAAAAGCAGCATGCGCCGGGTTCTAGGAAGTGACAAAGAGAGGTTATTCATGATTAGTTGGGCTGCGCATGTAGTTTCATCGCAGACAATATGTGTGAGAGACTCATCCCAAAATGAAACATATTTGCCGACTCTAATATTACCCATTTACTCTGGAGACTGGGAGAAAAAGTTAGCCCTTCTAGGTAAGAGCCTATTGAAGCTATTCACGGTACTCCGTACGGAGTACCTCGTTCGACAGACAAAAACGCCGTGCACGTGACCAAACACGGCCGGTGACTGTGCTGCCCGCCGGAGGCGGAATTTCTTGAGTGGGGAGGCTTCCAGTCTCTCCCTCTTCGCTCTCGTCAACGTTACAAGACTTTGAAACAGATAGCTCGTCGCCATACTTCTCTGCCCGGAAGTGGCGTTTGCTTTGCACTGTTCGATTCAGACTCTGGAGGCATATCAGTGTTGAAATTGCAGCTGTCCCACCTACCCTCGCCTTTTGAGCGTTGATCCAACTTGGACATCACGACTACATCCGAAAGACACCATGATAGAGTTGTGCGCCTTGACCACCTTTGCTAACTTACTATCATCCTAGTGGTAAGCTGTCCGCGTTACCCTCATTATACTGCTTGTTGAATCGATTCCGGGGGGGAATCTCCAAGGGCCTATGCCATAGCTGGCTTTATCTTAGAGCCTTTCAGGTCTAGCATGAAATTCAACAAGCCTCATGATTCGGCATGACGAAAGGAACAATTCATGACGTAGCTAGAGCCTCAGACCATGCGCAAGCACTGTCTGAATAGAGCGACGCTATTTTGTAATGCACTATCGCTTGTTGCCTTTGTTGTACAACTCGTATGCTAATCATACTGGATGGATTAGTTCCTTCCGCTTTTGAATTTAGTGGCTCTTTGTCCATAAACTACATACGATGTCGTTTTTCGGTTTCGACGCTGGGCCCCGTGGCCATAATACCACCGCGCCCGGGTTTTCGCAAGCCCACGATCCCTTCGCTGGTCTTTCAGGACGTGGCGAAGAAGATGATGCTTTGGACTTCGAGGAGACCTACGACGGACTGGGCGACCGGCTTGAAGAAACTGGCGATGCATTCAACGATGATACTTTTGGAGGCGAAACATCTGGTACTGGAAATGTTGGAAAAGACTTTGACTTTTTTGGACAGACCGCCAAGGTTGCTGATGCTATCGAAGAGGAGCACCTCCGATTTAATCGCCAGCAGCCCGCCTCAAGGGCTACGGCAACGTATTCTCAACCCTCAGCCGTGCCTTCGCAAGAGACCTCGTATTATTCAACCCAGCCAGCTCATAAGCCAGCCCGAACCGGTTATGAGAAATACAGGGATGAGCCATTACCGGACCTCCATGTTGACCAGAGTATCTGGGGAATTGGGCCACCCAAGGCCGTATTCCAGCCTCAGCAGCCTGCTACTCAGCCCGCTTCCGCGTCGGCCAGCCGGAAAATCATGAGTCTCGAAGAAGTTGAAGCTGCTATGCGGAACCAAGGCATAAGACAAGCACAACCTCAGGCTCCTCTCTCAGACCCTGCTATTTTCCAGCAAGGGCCTCCTGCAGCAGGACCTCAGCAGCCCCTCAAACAACAGGAGCAGCAGCAGCAGGGCCATCTTGGCCATGGACATCCCGTCACTATTTTACAACGACCTCAAAGTATCCAGAACCGACCGACAGAGCAGTTGCCTCCTCCACCCCACCAACAGGCACATCAACATGCTCCTCCTGCACAGCCTAGTCAGATCTTGCAGAATCCTCACCGTGCTGCTGGAGACTCAACGGCTGCCGGGCTGGCTGGAACTTATGGCCATCGTTCTCAGGCATCAATCCAAGGACTGGCGCAGCTACACGCGCATCCTCAGATACTGCAAATGTCCGAGGACGAAAAGGCTGCATTCTTGGATCAGGAAACCAAGCGGGCCAAGCGCAATCACAAAATATGGCTTCTGTCTAAAGATAACGGACTCATGACCCCTCAAGACAAGAACTTTATCACTCGCATTCAACTGCAACAGCTCGTTTCCGCAACAGGAAACCCTGGAGATCAAAACTCCGACGTGTCGATCTCCGAAGACTTCTACTACCAAGTCTACAGCCACATCAGAGCTGGCCAGAGGCAAAACCCAAGCCAACCCTTGAGCAACTTTGCACAGACTTACTTATTCCAGACCGGGAGCCGTCACGGGGGGATGCGACGTCATGGAAGACCTGCTGAGAACCACATTCAAAGGATGGAACAGCAGGTTCAGAGAGCTGTTGAAGCGGCTAAGAACAAGCCGAAGAATCCGCAACTAGTCATTGCTGGCAGCTTGGGCAAGATTTCGTTTAGCAACGCTAAAACGCCGAAGCCGCTCCTCAATATCAAGCGTCCTGAGAGCGAAAGCCAACGCCCGAGCAACGGCAAGAAATCTCCCGATGCGGAAACCGTACTTGATCGCAAACGAATTTTGCGCAACGTTGAGAAAGTGTATGATACTCTGATGAAAATTGAAGACCATATTCGCCTTATTCCGCCGCCAATGGCGAATCCCTCTGACCCTGAATTGGAGGTAAAGCACAAGGAATGGGCTGCCGTATTGGATTCTTATACCGACAAGCTTTGGAACGAGGTGAAGGTCCACGAACCTATCGGCGCAACGGTACCCCATCCCTTTATTGCCTTCCTCTCTTGTGCCAAGGGAAAGAGAGCCATACCTCGCATCTTCCCTCACTTAACACTTCAACAACGAACAATAGTTTTGACCATGATAATCTACCATCTCGACCAGCTTGACGTGGTTCAAGGCGCGGCTGTTACTAGCGGTGAGACGGATCTGAACTCTCGCATGCGCGAGAACATTGAGTTATTCATCTCCACCGTTATGCCCTCTCTAATGCAATATCTTAACGAGACGGGCTTGGATATTGTCGACGGCGTCCTAAACCTTATTGCTACCAAACTCGACGTCAATCTCGTTGCTAGAACGAGGATCGGGGTCTCCATGCTCACATTAATTCTCAGCCGTGCTGTACTTTTGAAGCAGACTGGCGCTGGTAATCCAGAGCAGTGGGAGAAATGGTACGTTGTTGCAAACACCTCAAGTGCATTCGTCTTTGACCATATATATACTGACATGTCCAACAGGGACCAAACCTTTGAGATTCTCTTCACCAAACTTGAACCATCACTGCCATACATCTTCCCTGGAAGCGTCAACGCTGGAATTGATGTGTACGTCTGGCAATTGCTAGCCGCCATGGGTGTTAGCGCTTCCCACGATCAGCAGACCCGACTTGTCCTTGCCGTAAAGGACCGTGTTCTGGACACCGTATCCATGTCCAAGACTCTTCCACCAGCTATGGCTGCCGAGCGACTCGGCAGCGTGAACCTTTTCATGCGGGCCATCGGCTTGGATGTAGAGCTATTGCAGTAAAACAAATATGAAACCAAATCAGGCAATAAAAAATTGATACATTTCCAAATGGGGAAAGAAAAAAGGGACCGAAGCATATGTATTTGCAAAAGATATAGGGTCTACTATCATTTTACTGGGAGTTTTACCCGACAAATGTGGGCTAGGATCTGTTTCGGGAGACTCAACGAGTTGAAATTGGTTTGCCATAAAGTGGACACCGTGCCGACTGGGAATGGAAGTATAGATGGAACCTTGCAGCAGAGATCGGCTGTGCTAACTTTTTTTTTGTTTCATAATCAGTTGCTGTTTCTGTCTTCTTGTTTTGGTCCGCGAAAAGAATCTTTTTGTACATTATGAAGCATGGGGACGGATGCTGATTTTGATCATTCGTCATGGTATGTCACTGGCATGATGATGGCAGCAGCCTTGAGCATGATGACATGAGGAAAGGCGGGTTGGAGAGCCGGTGTCTTGGGCATGTGTAAAAATCAAGCTCTATTTCCCCCCTTGTGAAACATTATAACTAACTTGCTACATATTTTGTTCTTCGTGTGAAAACCCGCCTCCCAGCGGATTGAAAAATGACCTTTACGCCTTGTTTTATGCAGTTACGCGTTCTCTTTTTGCTTCGTCCTTGACCTCCCTCCCCACCCAAATAAAAACAAAAATAAAAACAAGAATAAAAATAAAACGTCACTATCAACCATTACGCCTCTTAATCAATGTTAATTGCTTTTGAAGGTGCTTTCGCCCGACTACCCCTTCTCGCAGCAGTAGCGGCACCACCCCTTGGCCTCGCTTTAGTTTTTCTTCCCTCATCGGTAGCAGCAGCGTCAACCCTCGGTTCTTTCTTGACCTCCGGCTCAGGCTCGGGCTCAGGATCAGGCTTCACTATCCCACTAACAGCCTCCAGCATCTGCTTATCTCCCCACTTCGAGCCAAACCTCGGCACTAAATCCTCCAAGTCCTTCTCTGCCGGCTCCCCTTCCTTGGTTTCTCCTTCGTCTGCCGGTGCCAGCGCGTCATCCTTGGCCTGTAGGAATAAACTGTCATTGTAGACATCCCATGCGGCTTCTTCGTTTTCATCTGTATACCGCATCTTGCGCCAATTCTCTGTCTGAACGAACCGTAGCCGATCTGCCATTGTTTCTGCAGCTACGGATTCCCCATCAGCTGTGTTCTTGATGGTCATGTGAATAGCTCGGGCAGCCGTGGATGAGGACCCGGCCGATTCCTTAGATGCGGAGGCTGAGGCATTCCTTTCCTGTTGTGTGGCTGCATCAAGATGGTGGAGCTGGGGTCTGAGGTGGACGAGGGATGAGACGGGCGTGAGATGGAGGTTTTCTGTGGTGGAAATTTTGTAAGCATATCAAGCTGGCTTGGGAAAAGGGGAAAAGCTGGGCTGGGCAGACTTACTGCCTTGGAATACTCCAACCATGTACTGAACCTCATCTGTATCGGGATACTGGCCTCCCAGAGTTTGCTTCTTGAGCACCTTGTCCTGGCGGACCGCCTCATTCCAGTCCAAGTACTGGTCGTCGTCTTGCTCGCCCTTCTTCTTGCCTCTCTGCTGGACGGCGCCGAAGCCAAATCCACCTGCTAGGCCGTGACTGCCTCCATTCTTAGCCGCCATTGATGACTGGAGGATGCGGCCCCAGTTGAGGCCCTTTTCGCGATCGTATGCGGTTGTGTTGTCGAGGGGCATGTCAACTTCTACCATGCCTGACTGGGCTTTGAGGCGAAGTTCGGTGGGGGGCGGTCGAGGGGTATTGTCGGTTCGGTTGGGCTGTTGGAGGACGAGGAGGCGACGGCCTAGGGGGAGGGCTGGGTTGAGATAGACGGGGTAGCTGGCGGTGATGGGATCGTCGTCTCCGATATCGATATCGACATCGACATCGACATCGACATCGACGTCCATTTTGTCGAGGGCGCCCATTGTCGGTGGTTGTGATGTTTCCGACGGGGCTGGATAAGTTTAGAAGAGACTGCTGAAAAGGAACAGCTTTTCTGCGAATATGATGGTCTAGTTGTATTGCCAATGCATGCCGAAAGATATCATGCGAGAGCGTTGAGTGGTTGCGTAAAGGTGGGATGGAGAAATTTCCTGGCGGAAAAAGAAGCTCTTATCTTATCGCATCAGCGGGAGAAGTTCAACCCCACGTTCGGGTAGGTGGGTTACGACAGACACCCTGCGTCTGATACTCACATATAAGAGCGAAATATTGCCAGCTTGAGCATTTTTACTTTGAAAAATGAAGCAATTTTGATAGCTAGGAACAGAAAACAACGTAAATATTTAGAGGTGTAGTAGAACAATACCGTTTTCATCTGACTACTAACTACCTAACTGCTTTCCATGCATAAACCATCTGCAGTCAAGCCGTCTCTGAATTATTGCAAAAGCCAGCAATTGAAACAATAAAAATTCCAGACCACATTGCTCATTTTATAGCAAAGCATTGCCTACTTGATCTCCACCGGGAACGCCGTGCAAATCAACATCTCGTCCTTATCAGTTACCAACTGTAGCTCAACGCCGATCTTAGTCTTTGGATATGAGGCCTCAATGGGAATCTCGATCTTGAGAGTCTGCTGCGATCCAGATGAAGACGGACACCTGAGCCCCCATTTGCCGCAAGCATCAGGCGGCGACAATGGGAAGGGAACCTTGAGAATGTCGACGATGCCGGATAGTCTGACTGAAGCGCTCTCGAAGGCGGCGACGCTGACAAAGGTGGCTTCTATGGTGGCCGTTTGGCCGGATGTGAATATGCAGACGGGGCTGGAGGCGGGGCAGTTGGCGATGCGGATTTGGATAAATTTGGCCGTGCTTCCTGTTTATGTTTATTACTGTTAGGTGAGAAGGTCTGTATGGACGGAGAGGTGGGAGGCGAGAGAAACACTTGCCGCAGTCTTGGAGTATCGCGGCGTGAGTAAGCCCGCCCAGGTGGGCAAGCATGAGCAGGAAGAAGGGGATTCTCATTTTCCGGGTAATTACAGAGCTGGGGTGACTGCAGGTGAATATCTCACGAGGGAAGTTAAACTAGCGGTAGGAAAAGAAAAGATTCGGACTGGGTAGAGCAAAGGCAATAATATATTGGTATTTGAAGGGTTGTCAGTGCTACTGCATGCATCGTGTATACCTGTCCAACAGTTGTGTTTGTGCCTAGTGCCCAGCTTGTGATCTGGTCTCGAGGATATCTGTGAAACTGCCGAACCGAGACTGTTCATCTGTAGTACGTGAGTGTATCCCCATAGCTGGTGCGGACATCGTCGAGTTGCATTTTGTGGTGTGCTACGGAATCAAACATGTGCTTGGCGGGCAACGTAGGCCTGCGTTTGCGGGACAAGGCGTCATCAAAGCGAGGAAACGGTGTAGAGGCAGTGTTACGGCAGATTTGTCAATGTCTTTCGTCACGCAATTGGGATGTTTCGGGAAAGTTATGTATGTGTGGACTTTATCGCGATGAAGGAAATGGAGGAGCTTGGAGATTTTTGGCTGGAAGTTCCCGGGCTGCAAATGAACAATCGATAATCGATTGTCGATTGGACCAACAGCAAACCTCGGGAAAATCTCCGTGTGGCGGAGCCGCGTTAATTGACCATTCAAGAACCAGTCGGCACACATGTGCAGCCTTTCCTTGTTTGCTCCCTGTTCCGTACTATACAAGCATTGGTTCTGTGCTGGGGGGTTGAAGGGTGGGGAGGTTGTTGAACCTCATCGCAGCTGTGTTGCGGCTGGCATGTGATAGACGGAGTCATACTTGTACTAGCAGTTGTATTTTATCATTAATATCGATGCTTTACTAGTATTTAACCATGCCAAGAAAACAAGCGACAGGGTCCCTGGGCCAATGGGGTCCGTCTACCAGTCGATCATATCAGAGTTTCTTTACTCCTTCAATAGTATTGTGAAATAGGCACTTACTACAAGTAGTTGTAAGTTGATGGAAAATGGGTATTTGCCCGGGGGAGAATGGCGCATCTTCTTTCATTATCACTTCAATCCCGTCTTCGTAGTGGTGACGAGCTGACAGGACTGAGTTTTCTCTCCGACACCCCACAAAGAAGAGCTTGTAGCTTTGCGACGACACATGCTGTGCAGTGACACGATGGCATTCTATATTTCCTCTTTAATATCACCTCGACAACTTGATAACTTTACGCATCTCCATAGTTATGCATATTCCCTGCTATGAAGGAGCGTTCAGTCTTAAGAATATGTATCACCTGGTGCACCCCAAACTGTTCATGCCAAGAAATAGGATGATCAACATGGATTATTTCAGAAAACCCAAGCCAATGTGCCCTAGCTTATCTTGTCATCCAGTCTTCCCTGTTTTTCAAGTACCAAAGCGAAGAGACGCGATATCTCTTTCATGACAGGGTCAGAAGCTGCTTTACGCATAAAATGAGCTTGGATATTCTCTCTCAGCATTTTTTCGTCTCACAGGGAGCAAAATAATAAGGACAGAAACCCGCATGGCACAGCTGCTTACAGCTAGAATTTTTAGGCGGTGGATAGGCCTTGCGATTCGTTCGCAACAACGCAATGGGTTATGTTTCGAGCGTCGCTCGATGAAACTCTCTATAGCTTTCAGCGGAAAGACCCTTTTACCATGATTTTGCATTTCAGGATCAATCTCCACGTCAAAACAATTTCCATTGATAGAAAAATCCCACTTCATGATACTAGAGCGAAGGAGTAAAGACTCCCTCATAAAGGAGATGATAGTCTTCCATGAGCGGTGGTTGAACCTCGGCCGGCATCGGCATCGACGGCAAGATACACGTCCATATCGTTGGCAAGGGAATCATAACAAGATCATCTAAGCAGAACACCAGATGTATAAGATGCTTTCGCTGGGTCATTGTCAGTCGACCGTTCGGATTATTATTCCAAGAGCATCTGCTTGGTCGACCGGGCGCAGCCTTGACTTGACAACCCTTCACTCAGGCTGCACCTGAAGCAGCGGTTTACATTCATTGGCCACAACTTGCTGGGTTATAATGATCACGACACTGTGGCTATCGTGATCTGAAGTATTTGTAAAGAACATGGCTTTGTATAGAATGGGTGCTCTCTAGCTCTCCACATTGTATTTCTTTAGCATGCCCTCCACAATACGTATGTTCTCTGCCCAAAACTCCCATTTTTGGGCCTTTGATTTTTCCTTGGGGCAGTATTCAGGTCGTAAGAAGAGAGCAAATCGGAACCATTCCATAAAGTCCCTTACTCCCTGGCTCTCCCAACGAGCCTTCCATTTAGGAATAGCATCCCAGAATGCGCTGCGAAGCTCGTCCGCGTGCGGATACTCGGCTCCAAAGCCATTCGGAGCTCCCATACGAAAGAGCATTTCGATGCATGAATGAGCCGCCAAAAACGGAGCGCTCGCGCAGAGCTCCCAGTCGATGATGGCTTTGATCTCCTTGTGGTTATCCTCTGCTACGAGCACATTGTGAAGACCCATGTCAACGTGGAGAGCAGCGATGGGGCATTCCTCTACGGTTTGGGGAATTCGATCCAGTCTATTGTCGACAAATGCTTGGATAGCGGCCATGTATTCGTCCTTGTAGTCATCAATGCCACTTGTTCTTCCCAAACTGGAAACAGCATGCCGAAGCCGACCTTTGAGCCATTCACGCACAGACGTGAACGGCCCTCCCAGAGAAAAATGCCGGTCAGGTCCAACAGCAAGGCTAATTCTGCCGTTGTTGTCGGTAGCAATCAGTTCACCGATCTGGCGAGGCGATGGAAGGGGTAGGTCCCAGCAAGCTTGCCAAGCCAAGGCTATCTTGTGGACAAGTTCAAGCTGGTCAGTATGAGGCATGTCGGAATAGATTCGCTCTGCCAAAACCCCAGGCACGAGTTGTGTTATCTGCCTTCCGAAACCTGTAGACTGTTGATGCTCTGCCTCACCTGGTATAGAATAGACGGCAGCCATGGGTATTGAGCCAGGCGTACTGTTGGCATGAACAAACTTCATGAAGGCATCCATGGAAGCGACGTTGCCGTGAAAGCGCAGCTGGACAACACAAACAATTTCAGGTTTGTACATCACAGTTACTTTGTATGAAGTACTGAAACCCCCGTCTGTGAATCTACGAGAGGATGCAATTTCTTCGCCTGTTGCAGCCAAAACGGCTTTTTGGAGCTCCTCGTCCGTGATCTCGATCTTTTTTGGAGTTGATGGCTGTCCACTTTGTCGATTGATCTCGATCTGGTACCTATCAAGAAATTCCGGTAAATGGTCAAGAGGCTCAAGCGCCGCTGAAAAGGTAAAGGAACTGTCCGTGGTGCGCATCAGGGCGTAATCAACAGCCAATCCCTTCGTAGCGCCAATCACGCCCGAATAGACGTATTTAAGTAGAGCATCCGCTGCCTGAAACTGGTCCATAGGGGCGGATGAAGTCATTTTGCTGGATTGTACAAGTTACTGACAGGCACAAGAAATAATATACATTAACTTTGGTGTGGAATGGACATTTATTAGACATAGCCACGCCAGGATAACGCAGTTGGTTATGTACTTTATACACCGCTACTTGGTGGCCCCTATGGATATGGGTTTTATTTCGCCCGGAGGTTAGTTCCGGGAGGACCTAACAGAAAACCTATTTATATATATCACAACCTGGTTTGGTCATATCACACCTCGATCCCCCACGAAGTTTTCCAATACACATTCCCAGCCTACATTGTCGTCTCTGACAGGCCAGCTTGAAGACCAGTTTTCCAAGTGTTCAGCATCCTATCATCAGCAGCTGAAGCACGGTCTGCCATGTTAAACCCAATGTGACATGGATGCTCATGCACTCTACGGAGTACGCTGGGTGTGTTTGGAAAACTAATCAGCCAATTACACAATACGTGGTTGGGACATGGAGCTAGCACGAGCATGAGATAGTTCGGATTAATTGACTTCGGCTTTCTTATATAATAACTCAAAGTAGACTCGCATCCCTTTGCGTTTTAAATTGTATTAATTAAAGCAAGTCTAAAGTGAAGGGAGCTGATAGGGCCTTCGGTACCTATGGCTGTAATATTTCACGGGTACCCGTGGGAATTATATAAGTCGTATTCCCTATTAACCTATTTAGGGGCAATGCAGCAGCTATTTAGTGCTAGACGTTGCTCGTAATCATGCTCTTGCAGCCCCAAGTGTTCCCCGGCGGCGACGCATCTTTGCGTGTGGCCGTTCCACTCGTGCCCAAGGGCTGGAGGTCCAACTCTTCCGGCGACGCGGCAACAGAAACATGTACTCCATAACTAGAGCATAGTGCATGCCGTACGACTCACCAGAAGCAGTTATCCACCTCGCCTACCTTCGCCTCCAGAATCCAGGGTGGCTCGACTTTTCTGCTCAGGAGCAGTCTGCTTGTGGAAGTGACCGAACGGCCGGGGTGGAGGTCGGTTGGTTGACAGAAACGTGTGCAATGTGGCAGCCCTACTCTAAGCCCGCCCCGGTACATATCTGACCCGTTAAGTGGTCCGTGCATTGTGCCAGATGCCCCCGGCCTGATATTTCGTATTATACAAGTCGTTCCTTGCTGTCACCCCGAGAAGTGACGCTGTGAGCCTGGAGGCAAGTGACGGCGCGAAGCAGACGATGGCAAATTCCAAAGTCGTCTACTAGTACTCCCCGATTTGGTTGGGTTGCGGTGCTGTTACGGAGCCTCTGGCAGCACTTGTGTGCGCTTGTACGGAGTACTAGTAGGAGACTTGTAGGCACTTATAGGCTTGGCCCCGTATCCGCCTAGGGTGACCTTTCAGCCCCCTGCCTTCCCTGCAGGATGACCCTGTTCCCCGTACGGGCAGGCACTCAGCCTCAGGCAATGCCCCCCTGTGGCCAATGAAAGACTGTCGCATGGCATGCCATGGCACTTGACATCATGGGTCTTAATTTAACTACCTCTTACGACGGAGGAGGCGCTCTCTGCCTTGCTTCTCTTTCCCGCATCCTTCCTTCACCAGGCTGACAGCCACGGTCCACTTTGGCTGGCTGTGGTATTGACGGCGGTAGTATGTAGTGCTGACCGTGGTACGGAGTACTTGCGTTGAGAATAAGTGAAAAAACTGGCCACGCTCCCCCAAAGTAACAATCTACAATACAGTTTTTTTTTTTCGTTGTCTCGGCCTTTGTCATTGTGGAACAAGTTGTTTGTGTCGGCCTCCTGTGACAGTAGTCTTACAGTCCTCTCTCCCAGTCTCTCCATCTTACACTCACACACACAAGCAAACGGGCAAACGGTCAAACGGTCAAACAGTCAAACGTACGACAAGCATGGCTTCACAGCAGCAGAACACGGCTCTTGCCCAGCCAGAAAACACTTATCAACCTGCTGCAACGACACAGCACGAAAGTAACAGCAATACCAACATCCAGCCTGCCCAGCAGACTCAGCAGACTCAACAGACTCCCACCGAACAGCAAGCCCCCCCGCCATACGATGGGAACAAGGAGGCCTCTCGCGGCCAGCCGCAGCAGCAGCCGCCTCCGGGGAACAATCAGAACGGTCAGCCTGCCACCGTCATTCCTTTGAATCAGCTTGCCGACAAGCCTCAGTGGATTGATTGCCCGTTTTGCCATAAGCGAACCATGACGATTGTTCAACGGGAAGGCACCTCAATGCAAATGTGAGTATCACGACGAAAGAATGGAGGATACTCTAAGAAAAAATTGTGAGGGGCCAAATGCTAATTCTTTCCTTAGTGTTGTCGGTGCCGTTCTCTGCCTCTTCTGCATCTGCTTAACATGTGTCCCCTGCCTGGCTGGTTGGTTCGAGGACACCGAGTACCGATGCTCGGGGTGCAAGAACATGGTTGCTGTTCGACGACATGATGGCCCTCTTGAGATCTTCGGCCCCCAAACCCCCGTATACTCTCAGTACGATGGGAGCCACCCTCCCATGGATCCCCAACAGCCGCAGCATCAGCAGCAGCATCAGCAGCAGCAGCATCACCAACCGCAGCCTCAGCAACAGCAACAGTTCCAGCATGAACAATATCAACAGCAGCCACAGCACCAGCAGCACGAGCTGCATGAAATTCAGCCCCAAGTTCAGCAGCATCAAGAACCCGCCGCGCAAGCCCCAGTCAAGAACTAATCTCGGCATTGTCTTGGAGACTAGTACCTTGGCGCAAAACAATAGACCCATTCCTGTACTCCTTAATTCTTTATTTCTTCCGGTTATCTTTATATTCTCTGTGCAAGTGTGTGTAGCAATGAAGCCGCTGTATTTCTATCGGCTTGATGTATCGGCTACGAGGTTGGATTATTGATCAAAGCGGAAAGGCGAGGTGTGAGGAGTAGTTGTTTGGCTAAAATGGTAGTTTTCGTGTTTGTCAGTTGAACGTGCAGTTGAGATACCAATCCAGAATAACAGAATGCCCATGATACATTGTATGAGGAATAATGCTTTTGAGGCTGCTTAACGCGCTATTAACATTTGTGCTATTGTTTCTTTCGCAGATGTGCATGTAAGCATACCTAGGTTGCCACAGAGGCGATTGGCTCATCCGTGCGCTTGATGAACTCGTAAAGCGGACAAGACAAGCTTCATGACCTAGCCAAATATAGCCGTTTATCCGGGGTATGTTATCTAATGGCGGTTAAACTATTATTTTAGATATAACATGATCCAAGCGCTTCCGGCGGGAACCTCGCGTACTTCATCTAGCTGCGTGCTGAACCGTAGTTCAAGCTGTGATCACGCTCTGTCATACGGCCAGGAGTAATCACGACGACAATCGAGATCCCAAGCTAAATAGAAAGACTTTTGAGATAGCTGAGTCTTAATGTCGATACGAAAAAATGAACACAGGCAAAGATAGGAAGAAAAGAATATAAGAAGAGGAAACTAAAAAAAAAAACAAGCACTTTTCAAGAAGATGGAATACAGCTAAAGAAGGATCAAAGAAGGAAAAACATATAATAAAGATGAGAGCATAGAGAAAAGGAAAAAACAGGTTTGCCACACGCATGCTTCGTTTTGGATAGCTCATGCGGAATGTTTTTTTGGCCTCCATGGGGTCGTTGATAGTTGAGTCTGTGTCTAGATCTCCAGCGTCTAGATTGCTTTAAGATCAACTACGGCAATCTGCGGGAGAAGGGTAAATAAGATGAAACTAACGAGGGTGACGGGGTGGTAATTCCAATTAATGGTCGTTAACAAACACTGTCGAGGCAAACAACTCAGATAAAATAAAGATCGCCAAATCTAATCACTCCCCAGTGGTCCGCTCTGCCTCTGCATCATTATCAATATTTGTCTTGCTGATAAGCCTAACGTAGTTAATCTCCGACTCCAGTCCCAACCGCCTAAATATTCCTAAGAAGAGCTCTCTTAAAGCCAACCCTGGGTGGCACTTTCTTAACCAAATAATATGGGCTGTCGTGGCCGACATCACATAAGCCATAAGCTTGATTATTGCCTTTCTCCTCTATTTCGACAATTCCAGCCAATATCCCAAATAAAGAGCCTCTCAGTTTCCACTGAGATCAAGTCGTTTGATTGCGCTATACTTGTCTGGATACAGGATGACAACAGACAGCCTAAATTCTTGATACTTTGTGCACTACTCTGCGTTTATAACCTCCTCTATATTATACTACTGGACTCTGTCGAGCATAAACAACCATCAGTAATTTTCTGCCAGATACTATGTATAGAGCCACTGACCACAAAGCTATCCACAGCAAATATTTGGTTCCAATGGGAAAAGACCAGAGACTGCCGTCCGAAGCAGTGGACAAGCTGTTCTACTAAATACACAGCACTCCTGGAGATAGCCTTATTGTTACGCGTATGTTTCATAAATGATATTTTTCTTAACTACGGTATACTAAACTCTTCTCTTCTATAGACATCTCCACTCAAAAGTTTTGTCGATATTAAACGTGAAAGAGAACATCGCGGACGGATGTTTAGATTCTGCCTGATATTTTGCTAGCTCATATCCTCCGTATTACGATCTGAACGCCGACACAGGCTACCAGGGCTTGGCGGACGCAACCAGTTAAGGAACTCTATAACGAAGAGGACGGTGGTTTAGAGCATCAAATCACAAGGTTAAGACTGTTCTTCTCGCCAAGCCTGATCAGCCCAATTGGAGAATCCTGCTGGGAAATGGGAGGAAATGCTGCAGGCAGTTGCAGTAGCAACCAGGTCAGGAGCCACAACAACACGAGCATCTGCAGCTAGAGCCGCAGCCGGTATTGGCTATGCACGTGCCGACGTTGTGACATATCACTACCCAGGATACTACATCAAAACCACCATTGTATGATGTTGCTAGAGTCGCATTGGTCCTTAGCTTCCGACTTCGTTTCCGTCGAGATCCACGTCCTGGAGAGGGAGACTTGGTATTTACCATTCCACGCCTGCAGTTCTTCGCAGAAGGTGTCTGAACCCAAGTGTCGCAAAAGGCACAAGTGCAAGATGTAGAAACAGACAAGAACCGTCGAGACTTGATTAGCCGCGACCGGCCACTATGTGGAAAAGCTGTTGGGCTGAGTGCGAACAAAGACTTTTATAACCTCCAGAAGCAAGGCATGAGGGAAGATAATATGTTGTATCTCCTAATTACGCATGCGGCTGTTATCGTTCAAGCTGGGTTGGAAAACGCTGAAAAATGTCTTATCAGCAAAGGGTAATGTCCTCATCCATAGCGTTCTCGCTTGCGTTCAGTGTTCTTCTCAAATACATGTTTATATTTATTGCCTTATCCGAATTCTAACAGAGTGGTTACGAATCTGTCTTGATGAATAAGAGTCTTAAAAACTGTCGTAATTGTTCCCTTTCCCTGCATAGAGCTATGAGATGATGGCCGTGTACTACGTGCTGTCATGCTGATAGAGATGACAAAGAAACTCGTGATATGATTGATAATGAGACTTGAGTGGAGGCAGAAACTTGTTGTCTTAAGAGGTATATACAAATATTCACTTCAAGTCTTTTATTGGCGTGATTGTTTCAAGTTTCTTTCTTTTCTTTTTCTGTTATAGTTTCCACCCCAGTTATTATATTATCAATAAGCACTAGCTAGTTATTATGCACCACATGCCGGCTATACTCTGTGCCGAGAACGTTGACTAGTTTTGCGGTTTAGCGTTGCTGTTTGAATAGATGTACCAGTTGCGTGTGTGTTAGCAGAAGGCAAAAGGCGACACTGTTGAGGCGTCTGGTCGATACATTCGTATCTGTACCTTTATTGGCGGTTAGTTTACGGAGTATATGGCGAGGAAACAGCGACCGAGATCCAGAGACGCTATGGGGTTCTAGAGCTTTTTTTGTGGGCTTCGAAAGGGTAGTTGGTTGAGGGTGGATGTATATGGAGTCCATTTTATGAGTTCCGAACCGGGTTAGTTCTATATCAACCCTCCCTCCCATGCGGTTGGTCAACGAGTGGCACGCCGATGTGCGGACGGGAGAAATTCATGGCCGTCGTATGCAAATGATGCGCAAATTCATGCGCTATGAATACAGGGCTGGAACAGATGAGAGAATCCGAAGAGCTAAAGTAGCAACGTACGTGGTGGTCATACTGCAGAAGGACTAGCAAAGGAAAAATGAAACGGGAATCGCCGGGGACATTTTGGTACAGATATCGTGGCATTGCACGTAAGCATGGATGCGGGTGCGCACTTTCTGAGGCTAGAAGCAGCTGTCATCGGCGTGTTGACATAATTTCCGGTCAATCTATCACTCACTATCTTGAGGAAAATTTACCCAATAAAAAATAGCTGTGCCGCTTTGTTCATAATGCAGAAACGCGAGGTAGTTTACCAAAATCGCGTTAGCTGTGGTTGTCTTGATCAGTATTTTCTATTAAAAGTATAAATCGTCGCTGCTGCGAATTGCTGGTTGGGCTTACCGCGAGCTATCCTGGGCCATTTCAAGAGTGTGTGATAGTATGGAGGATCTGCG
Source organism: Conoideocrella luteorostrata (assembly GCA_032433595.1). Taxonomy (NCBI): domain Eukaryota; kingdom Fungi; phylum Ascomycota; class Sordariomycetes; order Hypocreales; family Clavicipitaceae; genus Conoideocrella; species Conoideocrella luteorostrata. Next base: position 50,967 of record JASWJB010000034.1, read on the forward strand.
TCGTCTGCTATCCACTGACTCTGCGGATATTCTTGCATGCTCTCCCTGTTTGTGTTGTGCATTTCAATTTAGAATGACTGCATCGTCGACATAACTACCAACCTCTGCTTCCATGGCGCTGATGACTTCCTGAGAAGACTGTTGCACAGCATCCCGAGGAGGCTTTCAAACACAATCAACTGCTCGCGTTTTCTTGACTACATAAACGTCGGACTGTCAACCTCTACGATAGAAAGTTGTCGCTGGCAACAAAACAGAACAAAAACACCGTCTCTCCATTTATACAAGGCAGCTTAGCATTTGTTGTTGTCAAATTCTTACTCACCTACTCTTTGACCTCTAGCATAGACCCAAGATCCCCCCCCTCGGGTTTCTTGCAAGATGTGCTTGAGAGTAAATTTCTATAACGGCTGCGTAACCTGCGGATTGACATGGAAAATCCGTGTGCAAGATTTCAGCCCATGTCCAGCAGCGAGGGTGAGAAATCCAGAGCGTCCACAATGGGGGGACTGTGAAACCGGAAGCATGGAGAAAGAAATACCGCCAACAGAGGCAGTTTGTGACACCTGTGAGATCGCGGCGCAAGAGCGGCTGGGCATGACCCGAAAAGCCTAGGTGAGCAGTATAGTCAGCATCATGATGGGTCTTAAAAAAGTCTGATACAATCGGCGGCCCCGGCAATCTTGGGGTGGCTTTTACTGAAATAATGGCGCTTTGGATGACGCTTGGATCAAGTTTCGCGATGTGGTGATGACGTGGAACTGAACATCAACGATCGGGATGCTGAGTTATTGAGGACCCAGAACTTCATTCAGAAAAGGGAGTCTAGACGGCCAGATCCCGTTATAATGCATGGCATATAAAAAGATGTCGGGCTTTGGGAACGCCATGCAAGTCTGTCTCCCTTGATCGACGTGTATCCGGATCAGCGTGTCAGTTACCGTGGCAAGGCGTTTAGCTACCTCTCTCAACAGGTAATACCAGCGCATGCCAGGTGGGCTGGGAGATGGTGTGTAATGAGACAGATTTGCAAGCATGTTTGGTTTCCGGTCACGTTTAACAACATGGCTAGAGCAGTATATCTCGACATCCAGCTCTCACAAACGTCAGCCCGACTACAGCGTTTCAGGACACAATGCGTGTCAGTGGTAGAGAGATAGAAGGTGACTTTAGGCCTTGCACCTGCCTATAAAGAGAACTGCAGCGATCTCTCGGCCCCCTCTTGTTGGAAGCCATGTCTGAAGGAAATTCCTCGACACCACTTTCGTCCTGCAAGCCACTGGAGTGACAGACATGCGCAAGCCTGCCGACCCATGCTCGACTAGGGTACTTAAAGTGCTAATTAACTCCAGACCCTGGTTCTAATTCACACGGGGCCGGGTTAGGTGGTCGCATTCGATGTCTCAACCGGAATGCCTGTTCGGGAAGTGGGTGGCTAGAAGCTGCACACCCCTGTCACAGGCTGCCGCTCCGTCATTTTCGAGGGCCAATCCGAATAATGAAAGACATTTCTTCTCCGTTATATGCCTCGGGCAGGCTTGCAGATTTCGCCGCGCTGAAATAAATTGGTGTGTTGTGTTGTTGTTGACGAAGCATTCCTTGAGGCGGCCGACGTCCGATGTGGGGCTGTGGGCTGACGAGCAACCCAGGATGGATTCGAGAACAAATATGCTTGGTCGTCATTCCAGGTCCAACGTCGTGGTTCGCGCCGCGCGGGAGCGCGGGAGATGGTGCATGGTATGGGGCAACTTTTTTTTTAAAGAAAAAAAAAAAAAATTTCAGAGGGGGGGGTTTGGGAGCCAGCCCGATAAGCTAAGAGACTGAACCGATTGAAAGTTGCAAAATCTACGGCGTAACGGTTGTACAAATCGATAACACAGGCCCTACCTGTTCGCTCGTAGGTGTCAATCGACTAGGAAGACATGTCCCACACCGAAAGCTGAGCCAGGATTGGTCACTGACCGTCTTGGAACTGCCTAGTCGGCTCAAATGAGTCGTCTAGGCACGGAGCACAGTAGCTTACCGTACAACTATTGCAATAGTTGGTGGAGACGATGGGGATCAAGTGACGGCATGTAAGATGCGATGCGAACGCAACAACAAGCTTTTATTGTAGGATTGCAGGTGCTGTACTCCGTACATACTCTGGCGGTACAAAGTATACAACAGCGTGGAGGTGAGCTGCCCGGTTGTAACTATTTGGTGTGTGTACGGGCACCGAGTACATACAAGTGAAAGAAGCTTCTTGTGCTAAGACAGGGCACTCTATTGTACCAAGTACTCGGCCGCGGAGACAGGATCGCTGGGCCGGCCGGACAGGGAACGAAATCAACAACGTCGCGGCGCACCTCAATATCCTGGATGCAGCATTGTGCAACAGCAGATCTCTCGCCCGGCTGGCCGTTTGGGGGTGGGGGTCGGCACCTGTCACCCCGTCTGGCTTGTCCAGAGAGGTTCTGCAAGACGGATGTGCTATTATTGAAAAAGCAATAATAAGAAAGATGCTGTCACTGTGCAGTCGACAGCGCTGTGCCGAGAACGGAGTGTCGTGCGGTGTGGGACCTGACACCAAGGAAATCGATCGAAACACCAGGTGCAGCACAATGCAGACGAGTGCAGACGAGTGCGAGAGAGCGCAGCAGAGTGCAAGAGAGAGTGCAGCAGAGTGCAGCAGGGAACTCGAGGTAACTATAGAATACGGATTATTTGTCCGCAGATCCGAACAGGAAGGGCCTGCCCTTGGCTGCAGCTGCCCTAACGGCTTCACTAACAGCTTCACTAACTCCTTCACTAACGGCAAAGGCTGCATCCTCTCCGTGGCTCTAGACTTTCCTTGCAGGAACGTTGCCAACCACACCCTCTCTCGGCTTGCTGGGTATAGTTCGGACAAGACGTTGTCGATATGCTCCGGAGCCTTGAAGGTGGTCCGCAACCGGCATGATTTTGCCAGGCTATACGGAAGGCAGTATTGGCGATTCAGTCTGCGCTCCAAGCCAGCAATCAGAGCATATATGGCTTCGTAACACCGCAACGTACCGCCGTGCAATCCTTATTGCGTTGCACAATACGGAGTACGGTATGGGGTACTGGCACGCGGACAAAACCGGCCACTTATTGCCGGCGCCTCTCTCATCGATGACTGTTCTCCACTTGACTCTGTCTGCACCGGACCGACAAATGGGTTAAAAGCCTACGGCCGCCATAACGGGAATTTTCCGACCCAGGCATGGCGTCTCGGGCTAATTACCGCCTTCCTTGTTTTCCTGTTTCCTGCTTCTTGTTTCTCATCCGTTGCCTTTTTCCCTTTTTCCCTTATTTTATTTGTTTTGTTTGGGGAGCAGGGGAGGGGACCTTGACGTTACGTCGTCACTATTTCGTTTCCTGGTGTCCCATCAAATAATCGTTGAAACGCGGGGTCATGGCTTTCTCCAAGAAGTCATTCTAGGTAGGCCCCATGATATTTGTGGTTGCGGACTGCGGTGGATAATTATCCCCATTTGCGTCACGGAAACCGAACTAGTGGTCGTGTCCGTGTGAACTGATCCGCCTAGCAGCTCATGCCGGGTGCTCCGTAATACGGCACCACTACTCCGCATGCGGTGGTTAAAAAAGTGAGACTCTGGGTTTGCTTCAATGGACTCTGAAATGCAGCGAATGCTACAGAGTAAAGGTGGTCCACATGGCTGAAGAGAGCGAAGGCGGGAGAAGCCGTGGGCACAGCTGAATAAGGCAACTTGCCTCCAGTTACGGTGGACATTCCGGGTCCACGATCGTAACAATTCTAGAGACATATGAATCTTCAAGTGAAAGAACATTTTCGACATACCGAGAGCAGCTCCCACGGTTCCCGATGGAAGTCATGGATCGGAGTCGTGACCATGGGCCAGCCCATGGTTCTTCTAGACCTTGTTTACACAAAAGCTTCAACAACGCTGCCACGCGGTCTCGACAGGATCATTGTTCTGCAGACAAAGTGGAAAGTGGTTAAAGACAGGTGGAACTTTTGTGTATGGCTGAGACTCAGTTTCATAGCAGTAGTGTTGAGGCAGGACTGCCTGCGAGAAAGTCTGCAAGAACCTGGGCCCCAGCTGAGGATTTTCTTATTGTTGGAGCTGTTAGTTGATGCAAGCACCAGGCTTGCGTCTTAGATGGCCTGCAGCATCCACTTACGGACCAAGCAATGCGGCCCGCTACTACTACGTACATACATAGTATTCCGTGGTAATCAGTGGCGGCTGCCGCGAAGAGAAAGAAAAAGGCTCACATAACCTGAGTAGTTACAGCTGCGTTCATGCCACAGGTCCATCCGGTTTCAATCTTACCAAACGGTATTCTTGCCTCCTGTACCTCGCGACTGTTGGACTTCCCAGCTTCAAGCCAGCTTCAGCAGCCCTATGGAAAAGCGGGCGAGATGGCCGTTCTACTTTTATTATCCCGGTTGGCAGCAGTCTGCACAGGGCACTGTACTGTATTATAGCACATTCGAGTCAGATTCATCGGCAATCGTCCAATCCAGGTCGCTCGTTCTTGGTAAGTGCCAATGACACAGAGTGCGGAGTACGAATACAATGCTAGTATGGTACCAATAAATGCAGAGATGGATCCACTGATCTCACAAGGGACAACCATCTGGTCCGAACGGAGAGTCCTCAAGGGTCTGTCTGAGGGTAGGACAGGGATCTTCGATGAGCGGTGCGACGCTATCAAGCTGGCGGTTCAAGACCAGGCCAAACAGGCATCATCAATCTTTTTCAAAGACGCAGAGGTGGCGAGTGGTGAGTGGTGAGTGGTGAATGGTGGATGTTGGGAGACACACCTCGAGAACGACGTGGGCCCCTGGTACAGCCCGTCATCGTGGCTCCCAGGTTTTGCCAGGGTCCAGGATTCAGCCAGCTGCCCACCATCTCTTCAACTAGTCTTGGGTGCGATCTAACTAACCAGCTAACCAACAACCAACAATCGACTTGCCAACCACCGGCGCAACCCAAGCCAACGTCAAGGAAGACAAAGCGCACCCGCCGTCTTTTCGAACAAGCAGTTAATGAAACACTCACGCACACACGCCTTCTTGCTGCTGACCACCGTATCTGTGCCCAAGGAGGAATCGCCATTGAACCTAGGGATCATGGGGAGTAGCTATTGTAAGATATTTGCGGGTTTGTGGCTTGCCCTTGCCACTTTGCCATTGAGTTCATGTCTCCACCCGCCACCACATGCAAAGCACATGCCAAAACCAAAAGCTGAACAATCCACAGAAGGAGTGCGGGTCAATAGTATTGTCGCTGTGCTTGAGTGTCAGTGTTTCTGTACAACGACTCGCCATGAGGCCCTTTGAAGTGGAATCGTCTGGGCGTAATAGAGTTCGCTAATTGATAGTATGCGTCTGAAGTGGCTAGGTCTGTTTGCCCGTGGGACGGGACCGTTTGATGAAATCTCATTGGCAACCTTGCCCCGGCAGCCAAGATTTTGTGGCCCATGCTCTTCTATTTAATTTAGTGGGGACAGAAGCCAGAATGGGCGTCATCCGTCGTCGATCACTGGAAGAACTCGTGATGCTGGAGTGATGGTTTGTAAATTTTCGGCCATTCCGTTTCCATTAGATGCTTTACGAGGGTGAAGCGGCCGTCGTGCCTTGATACATTGACGGTTTATGTACGGAGCCGAAAGGTTAGCATTTGCTTCATTCTACTGCAGGCAGCTCATTTGCATTTTAACATGCATTAACTAGGACCGCCGGCTGGAGAAAGCCCATCCAATACGTGATATAGTCATGGTTCTGTGCCATAGGTAGCACCGCATCTTACTACCACTGCATCCTAGTACATTTTCTCCCCGGGCGCCAATAGCGACTTGGAGGGCGTCACCAGTGCATCTTGACCGAACGCAAATGTAAGGGCCAGCGTAGTAATGGGTGGCGCTGCAACCATGGTGGTCTTGTATTGATATTTCGATGGATGGCCCATGGTTTGGATGTCGCTCCTGAGGTGGGACAGCAGCGGTGGTGAAGATGCTTGCACGTTCGATGCACGCGCCAGGTTCCGATGTTGGATAGTCGAGGCGGTCGTGGCCCAATTCAGCAATGCGCGGCAGTGTTGGGATGGCTGAAACTGCAGCAAATAGTCCTCGGGACCGAACACTCCTCCTCCCCATGGATCTGAAGAATACTGAGACACAAACGGAGATGAAAAAGGAGATGATGTAGCCAAGTATTTGCCTACGAACAGTGCAAAGACGAAGAGCAAGACGGGCAGGAGCCCGTGTCATGGCCCCTTCCCTCGTTAATTAAGCACATTTTCTCCCGTGGTACGGAGTACAGTAGGGAGTTGACAAATTGTACATACAATACAAGACTCGATCGACAGGGTGGAACGGGAACACTGACTTCCGATCACTATTGCACTGTACGGAGTACGGAGTAGTACTCGGTAGAATACGCATTTCAGCATCATCAACAGACATCACGGAACTGAGCATCAATTGGTACTCCGTATGCACATCACTTTGCCTGCAACAAGTTTATTTACCAGAAAAGAGATCTGCTCCAATTGTTAAAAGAGGGACTCGAGGGTCCTGGACCCGCAACCCGGCCGGACTTTCGGCGAGTCGTGCGTCAATTATTAGAGACAGACGGACGGAAATAATTTTGGCGCCTCTGGCCCTTGGCAGGCAGCTCTTTATACAGCACTGTCAGTCAGTCACCCGTGCACCGCACCTGAAAATAGCGGCACTTGATGAGCTTGTGACACTGCGGCTGTTGGCAACCACATTGCCAGGCTGGTTAGGGGCTGCATCGGATTATTGACCGACGGAGCTGTGACATTATAGAAGGTCGACCTGGTACTTCTTCGTCGCTGACGACTTGTCGTTGTCTGGTCTGGTCCGGTCCGGTCTGGTTTGGTCTGGCTGCAACTGTCCTTTTTTTTTTTTTTGGGTTGCTGTAACCTCCTACTAGGGTATTCCGTGGTTTGCTGCGACTTGGCCGAGGACCGTCGCCATACTAACTACCCCGCCGCATCAAGTCAGTCCATCCCAGCCCATCCCATCGGGGGGGGCCAGCCATGCACGCACCCGGCTCTCTCCGTCATCGCCGCCGCCCATCCCCAGCTGCCCCCCAGTGCCCGCAATAACCACTGCGAGTCACTGCGCGTGCAAGTGGTGCTGCCGCTGCCGCTGCCGCTGTCGCTGTCGCTGTCGCTGTTGTCGTGGCTGCTGCGTGTCGTGGTCGCTGTCCATCCATGCCGCCGCCTTGGCTTGGTTTGCGCTTGCGCTTGTGTCGGGCCTGCGCTGTCCCTCTCTCGAATGTGCTCTCGACTCTTTCGCCGTTTGCCTCATCCCTCCCATCAATCGTAAATACTTGCCCGTCAGTGTCGCAACATTTCTAGTCAATCCTAGACCCGTCGCTGCCATGGATCCCACCATGACAGAGCACGATTTTCGATTTCCGCGAAGGCCAGGCCGTTCAGGTCGCGGCGCTGGTAATGAGGGCATCAGCCACCAGAGCCTTGAGTCCGCGTCCTCTGACCTTTCCCAGACCGTCGCCGCCGCCAACAAGAACCTGTTGTCCGGCAATGCCTTGTTTCCGTCTTTCGAGAATGCCGCCGCCGCCGATTCTTCCAAGTCCATTGACCAGCTGCGGCATGACGATCCCCTCGCCGCTCAGGTTTGGAGGTTTTTCAGTAAGACGAAGCAGCAGCTGCCGCACCAGGAGCGCCTCGAAAATCTTACCTGGCGCATGATGGCTCTCAACATGCGGAAACAGAGACAAGACGACACGACTCGCTTGGCCAAGGAACAGCAGAACAGGTATACTTCTTCTTTTGTATTCAAGTACCTTCCTAGCATTCATGTGTGATGTGAAATCCTGTTTGGATCCCCGCAACCGCAATTGTCCCCGTGTATTGCATCATCGTCGGCCCGGCAAATGGCTAACGAGAGGGCTTCTGAATCTGCTCGCCTCGGCTATCTAGATTCAATCGCTCCATGATACAGAATGCCCCAAGTGGGATTGCCCAATTGCGAAAGACGTCAGACATAAATCTCGCCAAAAATTCCGACGCCATGAACCTCGACGACTTCATCCATTCTGAAAATGTTGCCACTCCGTCCGGTCTCATGTCCCCGCCTCCTGCTCCCAAGTTCGAGGAAGACTCACCACCCACTGGCCCATCGGCTTCCGCTATTCCCATCAAATCTCGCAAGGACCCTGCCAGCAACCACTGTGTTCCCCAGTCTGTACCGCATCATCAACGGCCAGGCAATAGCGAGTTCAACTACGTCCAGCGTCATCACCGCAAGACAAGCATTGATGAGCGCCGAGTGAGTAACACACTCCCCTCAACCATTATGAGATTAGCCAATACAATTCACTCCTTCTTGCTCTTTGACTCGTACTCTGGTCCACCCATATTCACAGACAAACCTTTGGTTTACATGTTCGCAATACACATCACACTCTTCACACTGACGATTATAAGAACAACTCGGATCCCGTCTCATTCCGCTAACATAACTCACCTAGAACCGGAAACGTCCAGCCAACTTTTCCCCCCATGTGCTTGCAGTCAATAGCAACACATCTGGCGCAGCATCCAATATTGAGGCTGACTCGGAGCTTCAAGGATATTCCCTTGATAACACCAACTCGGTCACGATGCAGCAGCTGACCCAAGGTGGCAACCCAGCCGTTCCCTTTGCGCTCAACACTTTCATGGACAACGATACCTCAATGAACCAGGCAGCCCATTTTCAGCAGAACTTCCCCTTTTCTCCTTCCAGCTCTCCAATGATACCCCATGGTCCTTTCTCCAACATGTATACTACTAGCTCTTCGGTTCCGTCCTCATCTCTCAATGCTGTCGACCTGTACTCGCCAACCGGATCTGCCTACCAGTCTACGGCGTCTACTCCCATGGCTATGGGTGACGGCGATGGCTTGTATTTCGGCTCTCAGGATAACCGCCAGCAACGGCAGCAAGGCGCCAGACAACACCAGACCCAGCTTATGGGAAACAACGTGGGACACAATCTGCAGTTCATGTATGGTGGCAGAAACAACGGCAATCCAATGTACTCGGCTCCTGGAACTGAGGCAGGGTCTATGTCAGCCTTGAGCACTGCCCCCAATTCATTTAGTCACATTGATCCAACCCAGGTGTTCCGGAACGATAGCCAGGTTGCTTCCCCTACCGTGTCAATGAGGCCGGATAATATGTTCTCATTTGGAGGTGATTCGGATGATGAAGACGGCAACATAAATATGTCTGGTCAGAACATGCCCGCTCATGGTGACTTTTCTTCATCCATGGATGATGTCGGGCCGCTGGGCTGGGATGCGTCTCTTCCCGGGCAATTTAGCACCATGGCTGCCCGGTTTCCTGGCGGTCCTCCTCGCAAGCAGGTTATAATTGGAGGTACTACAACCGATTACGCTGACAACGACGGCGACTGGGAAGCGTCTGGCTTGGCGCGCTCGCAGTCCTTCAAAGGCAATGAAAAGAGACAGCCAAAAATTCCCCGAACAGCGTCAACGCCGTACCACATGGCTAGCAAACACAATGGTTTCGAACAAATCGCCCAGAGTTTGCCCACATCTCCTGGAGATAACGTTCCCGGTACCATGTCCGGATTCTCATCTGCTGCTCCGAGTCGTCCGTCGTCGCCACCGCCCAATTCCAAGCACGGCTCGAGCACAAACCTGCAGGCTGCAGCGGGCGGGAATCAGAACGACAGTGGTGTACCAACAACCTGCACCAACTGCTTCACGCAGACCACACCGTTGTGGAGACGAAATCCAGAAGGTCAGCCACTATGCAATGCTTGTGGACTTTTCCTCAAGCTGCACGGTGTTGTTCGACCTTTGAGTTTGAAGACAGATGTGATCAAGAAGCGAAACAGAGGTTCAGGGCCTAACGGATCCAGTAGCGGTGCGAGGTCCAGGAAGAGCGCCCCTGGTTCCGCGATTACGTCTCGAAAGAATTCCACCTTGTCCCTGGGAACAGTGGCCGCGAGCAGTGCAAACGCCAACGCCAATGTCATCTATAACAACAATAGCGTGTCGCCTCCCGCAGCCCGAAATGCCCTGCCTAAAGACAGCGAAAGCCCCGCGGCTACAACTGCAAGCTCTGGTGCCAACACAGCTGGAAGCACACCGAACAGCCACTACGGAAACATGGGCTCCAGTGCTAACGCGGTTGGCGGCAAAGGCGTAGTGTCGATTTCTACAGCTCCGCACAAAGCAGTTTCAGGACCAGACGCATTATCCACTTCAAAATCCGGGTCTGGATCTGCTTCGTCCAAACGACAGCGCCGGCATAGCAAGAGTGTCGGCGCTGACAGCTCGTCCGGAATGGAGGTTGACAGCCCCATTGAGACCGCCAGGCCCAGCGACTCGTCACGGTCTATTGGGAACACGCCCAACATGGCATCCTTGTCGTCCACCATGCTTTCAAATAGCTTTGGCATGGCTCCTCAACGACATCCCATAGGTCATGGAGGCATGATGTCATTAGGTCACCATCAGCCTGGCGGCCCACAGCACAACGCTGGAGGTCCGTCTACTGGTCCACAGGAGTGGGAGTGGCTTACGATGAGTCTTTAACCTTTTTTTATTTACGGCTCTGGCGCTGATGAGCTAGAACGAGGTGCATGGTGATTGGTGTTGGGACTTAAATACAAGGGGTGTTCATAAGATTTCCCTGCGGCGTCGGGCTGGAGGGTATTGTCTAGTTATCGGGTAGATTACTTAAACGAGCGGAGATTTGTTTTGGTGATTTTCCAATTCTATGACCCATTTGTTACGGTGGTAGCCCTGTTGCATTGTTATACCAGGTATTTGCGTTGTGGTTTGAGGTCGGTCGTCACGCTTGACTTCAATGGAAGATAACCATTTGATATAGATGGAGATCTTTTATTATTGTTTTTCTTATTTGCAGGACACAGCTAGCTACCTATATGTACGGGGTGGGGCGGTGTATCGAGGGAGAAGCCATGTTCTCGGCTTTGGTTGATGGGTGTCGGCTGCAATTTTGTTTTTTTTATCTATTTTATGACTTTTTGCTTTTTTTTGGCCCTTTGTCCGCTGCACCTAACCGCAGGTGCAGCTGGGAGAGAAACGCACACGCCAGGAGTTGGTTCGGATAGTAATGGTACATAGAGTCGTCCTTTAGGATGTTCGTTAAGAATCTGATTTCAGTCACGATTTTGATTTTTATCTCGATATCAACCAACTAATCGATCCTTCCTTCTCAACTCCGTGCATGTTTCATATAATCATATGGTAGGAATGCACATGCTGTCTGTGCATAGATGGTGACCTTTGACCAGCCCGAGGAAGGGAATCTTCGTTTTTACATGGAGGAGACATGTCCAACTTGATGTACAACCTGGGTGAAGGTAGTCCTTCCGGAGACTACTATCGTTATTGTAGCATAGAGAATCCATAGCCCAGCCTAGAGATTGCGTAGCAACTCCGAACATGATAATATCCATACGTCAATTCTCTATCATGACATGCCTAACAAAAACATATGTAATACACAACACAGACCAAACAAGCGGGTAACTAAAATGAAACGAGCCCTTCGAGACGTACAAAGACCGTCTCCATTTCCAACCCATTAGTCAACAAAAAAAGAGTTCTCTTTTACTCCCCGATTTGTATTAAGTCAAGGTGATTCAAGAGAGAGAGGGGGGGAGAGAAAAGCACGCGTACTTTACAATCCAGACCATGAACTTTGTGTGAGTGACCCTGTCGGTCCAGCCAACGCCTTATCGTGTTCCTTTACTTTACCCTTCTCAGCAATTCAATTCTCCTCTCATTTGGTTGTTTGACTCGCATTAAACTCCAGATCTTTGCTCATGCATCCATATAGTATAAAAAGAAAAGTATACAGCCAGCATCAGACACTCTCTTGGTACGTGGAGAAGCCCACATGCACGACCTTCCTTGGAAATATTTGTCAAGACACACCAGCGTGCAGGGTGGCCGCGAAATTTACAGCATCACCCGCTGGTTGACACAGGTGCGCCAGTCTCGACTCGCGCTCCACGGCTCGTTCTAGAGCATGGTGCCAAAAGTCTCGTTGTCCGAAACGGGAATACGCTTTCGCGGGCTACCGCCATCTTCAGTAGCAGGCTTGCGATGTCTGAAAGTGAATCCGACAAAGAGGCTCTTGCTCATTTCGTCTTCCCGTTCAGCCATAGTTTCTAGTGCCTGCTGTTTCTCGTGCACTTCCTTGTACTTGGCCATGTCTGCTTCGTTGCTGAAGTCGTCGAAGTAGCCGGCGTCCGTCTCCGAGTCCAGCTCGGGCACAAATGGAGCCCTGGTTTGTCGGAGAGACTCCCAGTCTACTTCGGCAAAATATTGGTGACTATAGATATCTTGAATGTTTGAGAAGCGACGAGTGCGAGAGTTGATGCAGCTTGACTCGGTTGTCAGTATGTCCTTCACGATGGGGAACAGCCTTAGATATTCATATACTTACTTTGTGATGAAATTCCAGGTACGGTTACTGAGAAAGTAATTGGGATCTTCCCAGACAGGTCGTTTAAGAACGTCCTTCCAATGTTTCAGGTTTCTCCAGGTCTCATCAGATGATGATCCAACGAATGGAGGAAAACCGGTCAGGCCCTCGAAAAGCATGCATCCAAGACTCCAATAGTCTACGGTGTAATCGTATTCCTCCCCTCTAAGGACTTCGGGCGCCATGTAATCGGGAGACCCTACTATAGACTTTGCATAGTTGACGTCGTTCTGTCGCATGTTACGGTAACTTTCACGACGCTCGGCCACTGTTCTTTGATCCATGGGCTTGCCAAATGGCACGGAGGTCTCTGATGCTTCCTCAAGCTTGATTCTCATGGACTCGATCCTTGAAGGTGCCAAAACACCGGCTGCAAGGCCAAAGTCAGTGAGCTTGACATGGCCGGTTGAATCCACGAGGAAGTTTTCCGGTTTCAAGTCTCGGTGAATGTAGCCGAGCTCGTGAAGAGCATTGACGGCACAAAACATCTCGGCAATATAGAATCGCGCGTGCCGGTTGGACAGGACACCAGTGTTGTTAAGCAAGGTGCGGAAGTCGCCTCCGGGCACGTATTCCATGGCAAGATAGATACTCTTGTCATCTTGGAAAGAGTATAGCAGGCGAACGAGCCATTCACTTTGGGCGCTGGTAAGAATGTCCCTCTCAGTGAGGACATGGCGGACTTCATCAAGTTTGAACAGCAACTTCTTGCTCATGACCTTCAAGGCGCAAACCTCACGAGTATCTTTCTTCTGAGCAAGGAAGACTTGGCCGTAGCCACCCTGACCGACTTGAGTCAGAATTTGGAAGTCACCCTGGCGAAGTCTGACGCGCCGCTTGCGGAGATTGGCTCGCTCGCGGCCAGTGTATTTGGTCCACATTTGGCTATGGCTTTGTGCGTCGGTCTCTGGGGGGGCAGGGTATTCGGCTTTGAAAGCTGCCAGTCGATTCTGTCTCGAACCAACATAGGTAAGGAGATCAAAGTAATAATCCAAGAAGTCTACATAGAATATAGTTGTCAGTCATTAGTTGAACAGATATCGCAAAGGAGGGGAGATATGAAGTATAAAATCAACCTACATAATTGTGTAACATTGACCAATCTCTTGACGCCAGGTTTTTGCAGAAGCTCTCGCTCCTCGGCCGTCAACCCTCTTGACGTGTTGAATTTCTTGTATGATGTCGTTGGGCGGTCCTTGGTCTCGTAAAGTTGCTGGCGAGACTTGGCTGCATGGTTATGCTGAGCGGCGGGGGAATCAGTCAATCCCAACCGCGACGCTGGTGGCGTGTTTTCCTGTCCTTGTTTCTTCAACGGACTGCCCGTCGAAGTTGTCTTGTGGATCACACTCTCGTCAATGTTGATACTGGACTCGTCGAGAGGTTGAGCGTTTGTCTTGCCAGATGAGAGCGGGGTGATGACGCTCTGAGGCCGAGTAAGCTTTACGGGAGCGTCAATACTCGTTGAATTGAGTGTCATGGCGCTCTCGAAAGCAGCTGGAAGATCATGCGCGCCAGGCGGAACGGTCTTTTTGCTTGGGCTGCCCTGAGGCGTGCTAGACGGGTTGATGAAGCTGTTGTTGTTCACCTTCTTCGTCGGTGTCTTGGGGGGGGGGGAGGCATCTCCGGACGATTTGTCCTTGCCTCCCTGGAAGAAATTGGACATGAAGCTCGCCATTGCTGGGTTGCTGTCGATGCAGATCGCAGGTGGTAGGAAATGGAAGGAAATGGAAGGAAATAGAAGAAGAAGAAGAAAATATGTGTTGATTAGGCGAGTCAATGTTCTGATAAGTGAGCTGCTCTTCTAGCCGTGGCAACAAACAAGCTTGTGTTGTTGCTCTGCCCGGCAGTCCGTGCGGAGGCTGCTCGACAAGCAGCTAACAGAGACCAAGTTCTCCGTAGACAGGCACACAATCCCAGAACTAATGTTTTACCGCTGTCACGTTTGCCAGCGAACGAGAGACGACGCAGCAAGAGGAGGAGACGCTGCAATATCCTACCGGACGGTATTAAAACGGACAGATACAAGGCCAGGCGTGGATGCTGCAGGAAGAGCCGGGCCAGTGGATGCTCTTTAGGTGCTTATGCGTGTCATTGGGCTCCGGCCCCGCCAAAGTCAACATGGTTGAAGGGGCAACAATCTCAGACCAACAAGGCCCGAGACAGCTTTGGTCCACCTGCGCCCAACAGGCAGTGTTGTTCATTCCGGTCGGCAGTGAAGCGGGTGGTGAGAAGATTTGCTTGACATTTTTCATAGTAAATTCGAGTTTCCTGGCAAATTAATGTGAACTTTCTCCTTGTCTCTGTCTCGCTCATAAAAGCATTCTGAAAAATCACCACTTCCTGTTCTTCAATGTAAACAACACTGATAGGCCACTAGTATGGCGGGGTAAATGCCTGAGCAAGGATTCCTTACGGAGTGCGAGACTAATAAAGATACTTATGCCTGCTCATCCACTGCCACCTTGGGATAAATTTTGTGACTTTGTAGCTTAATGTCATCCGCTCTCAAGATGGGAGCATTTTGGGGTCACATACTCTGTGCAGTATGCCGATATATCCATATGAGCACTAATCCAATCATTGTTGGCTGCATTCGCTTTCTACATGGCGCCACAACTGGACTACCCTGCACTTAGCAAGCGTATTATGGCACTGTCAGCAGGATTTATTTCAGCAGAAAATATATAAAAGTGAAGAGTAAGAACTCCCTTATCCTCTGCGGAATAGCTACTTCTACTTATAGTACTGCCCTATCTATGCTTGTATTCACACATCGCTGGACAACCTGTGCTGTTCACCGCTCTGGTTGCTATTCAGTGCTGCGGTGAATCCATCGTGGGTCACGTGCAGGCACGGAATGTTAGCGAGCAACATGGCGGACTAGGCGACGTTTCTGCAGGGTATTATAGTATAACGACAAGGCCCAATCGTAATTTGAAGCTCTAAAAGGCTCGCTTCAGGCTCTCTCCGTGACGATATCCACTCTTCAAATGGCTCTAATAGCCCTGTAGAATACAATATCGGTCTTAGTCTGTGGAACTCAACTCCTCTGCCCATCCACCAGAGGATCTAATCTTATCAATCTCTCCACACACACCTGCTCCGACCGACCATCACTTGATCAGCTGAGACCAAACTCCTTTGCATCATTGGATCCTCGTGTGTCACGCCACAGCTGGTCGGGTATGGACGGAGCCTTTTAACCCCTCGTCTACGTGAAGCCACCGTCCCCCATTTAATATAAATAGATCCCCGAGACTCCTACATCTTGACAGGATTGTTTTGCTGTCACTTTGCGTGGTAGTAGTGATAGTCCGGAGTACACCTCGGCGAAATCACATGCTCCACCTTCCCATCACCATGAAGCTGCTCAATACCATCGCAGGCCTCTCCGGCGTCGTCGCCGGCATTCAAAGCCCTCTTTCTGTCCTGGATAACTCGGCCGAAGCGTTCAAGATCCCGACGAGTTATGAGTCCGCGGTCATGGGTCGGCGTATTCTCGCCCTGTCCAAGCTTGGCACATTGTCGACTATCTTCCCCAACGGGTCTGACCGAGACGCCAACGGACAAGAAGTTCGCCCAGGCGGTATGGAAGGCCAGCCTATCGGCTTGATGGACTACGTCGCCGACTGTGAGGACGAAGGCAACCCGACAATTCTGGCCCTCACAATCGGTACGAGTTTCAAGAACGTACGTGCGGGCTCCAACATTACATTATCTATGAGATGGATTCCTCCTTACCCCCCCACTAAACGTATGTCCCTCGTCTCTCGCCTATCTGCGTACGTTCCCTTTCGCTCTCGAGCATGCCCATACAACACTCCGCTAGAGCACCCGGAGATTCCTGACACTGTGCCGTACTCGGCCGCTAACTTGCCTCGGTTCTCGCTCTTCGGCTATTTGGAGCGAGTCCATGCAGATGCCGACTTGGCATCGAAGATGGCTACTTGCTACACCGCGAAGCACCCAGATGCTAGGTTCTGGCTTCCTGGAAACCACATCCACGAGAGCGAGTGGATGAGACTGGTTGTGACGCATGTTTACTGGATTGGGGGGTTCGGTGATAGGGCATATATTGGATGGATCCCCATTGAGGACTGGAAGATGGTGAAGAGGCAAGAATGGGAGTCAATCAAGTTGCCCGGGGAGAAGAAGCGCTGGAGCGAGTGGAGTATTGGCCAATCTGATGAACTTTGAACTCTCGTATTCGGGATATACGTTATGTGCGTTGATTGAGAAGCGGTGTTCGTAGTTATTGTCTATGGCATAGAACTTCTATCTTTGTCTCAAGCCAACATACTAGAAATACTAATGTTGAAAGTTTCTGATGCATCTGGACCTCGAGACTTGTGTTGGCGTCGTATAATGCCCTTGTTGACTGAACAACTTAGCATCAGAATAAGTGCTTGATGCTGCATAAGGATGAGTTTGAGATGAGCTACACATTAACAGTTATTAAAGTCGCCTAGTGGTCGAAGACTGCATAAGGTCGATGGCCTACACTCTACGGTGTCTGTCTGCTGCCGCGAACTTATACATTTGTGGCTTTCACCCCATTGACTTCCGCAATAAGCTATATGACCAAATAGATGCCGGCCCTGCCCTGCCGGAGAACTTTGATTGACTTTACCGTGACACATTACTGTATCTAAATCTAGCCCCGAACTTGTATGTGTCGAACTATGAGCGTACCCAGTAACGGTCGGGCTTACCATTTCCATTTCATAGCATTTCTACAAGCCCGCGTCCCGACAAAGATAGATTCCATAAGTGTTACCTATGGCAATACCATCCAGATCAATGTCGAATCTTATAAGCTGTGACAGCAAGTAAGATTGAAGCTTCAGGAGCGTAATGGCGTCTCCGGGAACTATGAGTCTTGAATTGCATACCCAATGTTGCAAGCGCTGAAGCTCTGAAGATCCGGCGCAAAGGCTTCACCATTGAGGATAAGGGCGCCGCAGTCGCCATCCCGGAGAGGTCGCCACCGCATTGCATGAGCCGGACATGATACAAACCTGTCTTGTCGCGCACTCTCCCACACGAAAGCAAGCTAGGTGCCAAGCAACTATACGCTCGACGGGGCTTATTTATCGTCTTGAGCTATATCGTGACAGCAGTGAAATAATTCTATCGAACCGCGTATTATGAGATAACAGTCCGGGTCAACATATATTGCCCCGCAAGACTGAAACGGGCCACAATAGGGCAAGTTTCGAAGACTTGGGTATTGCGTTGCGATCTCAAGACTCATGTTGAGGAGCCGTTTGTCCAAGCCTTGGCTGCTTCCAGACACCAAGAAAGAGTGGCGGGCCAATCGGAGCAAGCGAAATGCGGAGGTGGTTAGGCACGCTCGTCAAGGTTCTGGCCTGCGAACCGGGCACACTTCATTCAGAGACGAATTGGCGGGGGTAGAGTAGCGCCTCACCCACGAGAGTTGGGCTGGTACGGAAGAGAGTTTCGCAAGTTACGGCGAGAGAGGGAAGAGACAGCTTAATCCGGGGCAGTGGCGGCAGACGCGACGAACTATCGACGGTGAAATGACAGCCGAGCGATCCTGGCAATGGCTTGGCTTGCTTGCCTGCTCTCTAGTAGAGGTATGGCTGGATCCGAATAATGTAGAGGTCATGACATGTAACTGCGTCACATCTATGAGTTCCGTGCCTGCGGTATCGCTCGTCCACACGGGGCTCCGAGGCAAAGACAGGTATTGAACCGAGTAATGTCAGTCTCGTGTCTGCAATGTAGCACACAAGTCTCAGACGAAATGGTATCCGTGTACCTGGGTTTGATAATGATTGCCCCTCCCCACGTTCACGATGCCCTGGAGGGTTTCCGAAACGTTCTTGACTGGAATGCCTGTTACAGATCTTTACACGCCGGAACCCGACTTTGTCCCATTACCAGACTCATAACTTAGTTTGATAGGCCCAGGGTTCTCGATGCCCATTCCCCGTTGCCCGTTCCCCAGTTGCGCAGAGCGCGCCAATTACAGTAGGTTGACGGCGGTTTAGGTTGTGTGGCTTGGCCTACCCTACCAGTACTCGCTCGGTCTTGCTGGCATGCTACATCGGTAGATGGATGTGCCAATGTGCCACTGACTTAGGAAGTTCGGGTGATTTCATTGTGCTATCGGCTGGTTCCAATATTACACCGACTACGGAGTACTTTACATATCTATAGTTGATAATTAAAGAGGCAGACAGGCATCACGAACCCACCTCCCTTGGATGGGAGGTCAGAGCCAGGGTAATGCGCAGATCGCGGCTGCGATGGTGATGTAGATCGTCGCTCTAGATACGGATTGCTGGCAACCGTGAAAAGCATCGGATTAATTTGGGGACGACTCGATAGTTGGTGGTTAGGGTGTAACTTGGCGTCGCAGCGGTACTACTAGTATGTGCTCAAGTGAGCAGTTTGCCATTTTATTACGCCGTTAGTGAGGTAGGGAGTAGTTACGGAGTAGCGAGGGCTGGGATGGCAAAGGTACGGAATAACTCATCAGCTGCCTGTTGCCGCTGCCCAGTGCCTCGATGGCTGTCAACCGGCTGTCACACCACCCGACCCTGTCGTCCGTCCGTTCCTTCCTTCCCTACTGCCCTCACCCTGCCAAGGGTAGGGCAGGGCAGCGGAGTGTCCTCGCCTTGCCTTGCTCCGCTACCACATGTGGTGGGTGAGTGGCTGTCCGTATCACGATACCGAGTACGAGTAGTGACCCGCGCATGTGCGCATTCGTAGTAATAGCTGGAGTCAGCCAAGTCAGTCAGGTCAGGTGCAGGGAGAAATTGTCCAGTGTCGCCTGAACCGCCTGAATCGGAGAACTGAGAAGTGAAGCCGAGATAACAGACCCACGTTGCCACGTCCATGCCCGTCGTTATACGTTATACTGCTGCTCTGTACTCCGTAGTAGCCAGAACAAGCAAATCTGAAGATGACAAAACAGACAGCCCCGCCGCTAAGAATAGCCCGAAGTCGTACTCCGTACTATGGTTGAAATGCTGACTGCTCATTGCGCCGTCTTCAGCACTCGCGTACAGGGCAAACGCCGGAGGCTAGATTGTGAAGGGAAGGAAGGCAAAGCCCGTCCACTCCGTCCACGCCCCCCATCTTGCCACGCGTGGCATTATTACGGAGTACGGCGTAGCAACTCCGAACCATACCGCCAGTTGGAACTGCCATCTACGGAGTACTAGTTAGTACCATAGTTACCCCGTCCCAACACACGGAGTACATACATACGTGGTGCCACACCACCTCACTGTGCTTCCTCACTGCACCCTCGCTGTACCACACCCCTTCGCGCTTTCCCGCTCGGCGCTCCATCGTCTATCGCCCATCGCTCATCGCGCCGGTGGACCGGGTTTATTCAATGTTACCCAGCACCAGCCAGGGTCAGTTGCGTTGACCCCCTTCGGCCGGCCCTTTGCCCTGTGCCTTTGGGTGCTGCTCCTCCTGCTGCTGTTGGTTCGCTTCTCCTGCGCCAGCATTAAACACCCGCATCTGCCAGACCTTATCCACTCTGGACCTCGCGCGAATGGCGAATAGTTAGTTGACCTCCTCCCCAAGAACATCGGCTTCCAACTACCTCACGTCTGTCTGTCCGTCGCCTTGTGGCTTCACATCACCATTCCCATTGTGTCGTGAGTTGTGCAGTTAACCGAGCCCGACTAATCACTCGCGGCGACTGTCGCGGCCGTGACTACCTCCCTGAATTTGGTTTTGTGCTGCCTCGGGTGTGACCATCGACTAGAACCGTTTCTCACTTCGAACTGGTCGTCGTGCTTCATCTCTGGCGCACCAGCCGGAAGACCATCCGCCGATTCTTCTCCATGCCGCCGGGAAAGCCCATCGCGCTGCATTGAGGCACTTAATAGTCGCTATATTCTACTTTATCACTTCGATATACGTATACTGGAAGCATTCATCGGGATGGCGCCCTCTCGCCTCTTCGAATCATGACCTCGAGGACCCCCATGGGCGTCCAGCCGCGGCAGCCCCCGCGAGGGCTCGCCTCGACGCTGCAGGTCCAGAGACCTTCAAATCATCATCAACGCAGTATATCGTCATCTCAACAACAATATTTACCAACTTCTCCGGCGCGGCGAGACGGTGCGGTCGCTCCCGACTCCAATCCCGAATCTGCCGATGTATTGTCTGCTCGCCATGTCTCCACGCCGAGACGACAAGGCTCAAGATTACGGCTCGAACTGTCAAATGAACTCATTGCTGCCGGGCCGCTATCAGGCACCGAATCGCCTCCGACCCTCACGCCTTCTCGCTTGAATCCCCTTTCTGACGCCATGGAGACCGATAACATGAGCCCTGCCATGTCTAGGGCTTCGCAACAAGATATCGACAACCTACCGGTGCCAATGCCTAAGCGTAGACTTCCCCGGTCAACACGGACCGTTCGCTCAACACGATCGGCGGCACCTGCGGCAACACCTGCAAAAAAGGACGTAAGACCGAAGCCGTACACAGTTGAAGTCCCGGCCGTGGCACCTCGATACATTAGCACGAACCGTCACGACACCACAGCCCGCGACCCATTCAGCAAGGGTCTATTCTCAGGTCACGCAGACTTTTTCCCGTGGTCGGGCGTCCACCATGAAGACGAGTGGAGCACCGAAGCTATACAGAAAGGTACATGGGATAGAGGCAACCAGAGCGAGGTCTCGTCCGCTCGGCTGGCCATTTTCCCGGCTTTGAAGCAGAAGACTGGTCTTAACGCACTATCCACAATTTTCATGGGCATGCTTAACCAACGGAGACATCGTGGGCAGATTACCGCACCATCTACTTTCAAGCCGCCTCCTCGGGTCACTCTCACTGACACTAAGCGAGAAATTTGGCTCAAGGACTTGGCGAATCCGGCAATTTCTCTACGTCGTTTAAGCCGAACGATTCCTCACGGTATCCGTGGAAGAACGCTCCTTGATCAGTGTCTTAACAAGAATGTCCCAACGGAACGTGCAGTTTGGTTGGCCAAATGTGTCGGTGCAAATGAAATCAGGGCCTTCAAAAGGAAAGGAGCGAGCGGGGCTTTCGTTCTCGGAGGCGAGTTGAAATGGATTCGAGATTGGACCGTGTTCGTGGAACAGTTTCTTGAGTCTGTCATGTCTGCTTTTGTCGAGCCTGATTGGAAACCTAAAGTGACATACGCGTAAGTAGCTTACCCGTGTTTACATCTCGTGTAGGATTCCAGTACTAAGACCTTCTCTCTCGCCAGTATTCGACTCGCAACCTGTCTTTACTCCGAGCAGCTTTTAGACCGCGACCACTACTTGGAGTGGGTTATGTCTGGCTTGGAAAGTAGTCCTCAGTCAAGGATACCCATGTGGATACTGATTACCCAAATATATTGGACCGACCTGTTGCAGTCACGAAAATGTGGCAGACGTCTGGTCTATGCATTGTTAAACCACCTGAGCACCGTATGGAACCCACATCTACATAATGCCATGAACGGAACTAACTGCTTTACAGGTCGACAACGACCCTGATAGAGATATTCTCATCCAAATTTCGGGCCAATTATCCACATTGCTAAACTCCCTCATTAAAGACAATCCCGAGAGCTTCATTTGCCCTCCTGCTTGGCAACGGTTCGGAGAGACATTGCGACTTGCTATGCCAGCCGACGACCCTGTGGCTCAAACGGCCTATACTAGGATCAAAATTCGAAACAATAGACTACTAGTAGCCAATACGATTTCATCGCGAGGGGGCCGTCAATATCTGGTACAGCTGCTCGACTCAACGCTCCAAGGAAAGTGCAGCAGCGAGCTGTCTGCGAAATGCTGGGCATCAACTGAAGACAAGGTCGGGATCGTCAAGACTGTTGTCGAATGGGCCACTTCTCTCCACCGACCTGGACTCGCAAAGATGTATATTGCTGCCGGATTAATTAAGTCGTGGAGCGCCTTCGGCATTAATGCGACTTCCGCGATTCTTGATGTAATTGGAGACGTCTCTCCGAGAGACAGTATCAAGAAGAATCTCATGATTCGGCTCGTTTCTGAACTGGTGAGATGTGGGCAATTTTCTGTACCCCAGTACATGCAGTGGCTCATTGGCCGCGGCGGCTTGCACGATGTGGATGAAATCGACCCAGTTGATGGTCCTTGTGCATCCCGTCTGCTTGTCGAACTACCTCTTCACTGTCTACCAGAGGAACAGACGTCTCAGAGAGCCAGCCTTCTTCGGCGTGCTGGCAACTACTCAGTGCACGACGAGATGTGTGACACTGCCAACGCACTTGAATGCGTGGACAACGCCCTTGGCTTGGCAACATATCTCAAGGATTCAGAACACCCTCGCAAATCTCTATCACTGAAAAAACTGCTCCGAAGAGTCATCAGCAGCAGTAGAGCAGTGCAGAGTGCGATTGGAGCTCATCTCTATGATGTCGTTAAGCTACACCTCCCTCACAAACCTGAGTTTGTCATGACGCTGGCAGTTTTCATTTCCATTCGCACTATGATGGAGACGATCGAGGATTTTTCTATGCTTGCGGGCATCCTGAAAAGCTGTTCCTCTGGCCCCGACGTGGAGGTTCTCGCTGCCTGCGTTGATACCATCAACGCTAATTTGGATGTATTTATGGCCATGGGATCTGCACAGACACTATTTGACAATTTTATTGATCGCTGCAAGGCCATTAGTCGCGACCAAGGCGTTGTTATGCGTTCACTGCTCGCAGCCCTCTCGTCTCTTGCCTCGAGACTGCCGCAGAGAGAAGATCTTGCTAAACAGCTGGCCCAGGAGTTAGCTCAGAATGATCGATCCAATGCCATTGATGCTTGTTCCCCTGTATCGGATAGTATGGCCGTCCAAGCTCAAACTGCTGAAGGCGAAGTCTCAGAACAAATCGATAAGCTCCTTGCCAGCGGGAACGTCATTGACCACCCTACTATGAATCGTCTATTTCGATATATTGCCCCAAAACTGGAAGCTGGCTGGGTGAAGCTGGACGGCAACCGACGAGTCTTCGCTTTACTGCTGTCAAGATTACGCATTTTGGACGCATCTCATTTTGACAAACTCATGGCTGATTGGATCAGTCATATCAGAACCCTGAAGCGACGGCCTGCGCTCCCAGAACTCTTTCCGTTACTTGTCAGCCTAGGGTGTCTATCAATATCCACGATCCTCCAGACAGCAAATGCTGGGTCCCTGATGACCGAAGCATCGGCCGAGTCGCCAGTATCAAAATCCGCAACCTATCTGCAGGAACTCCTTCAGTTGACCATTATGAAACTTCCGACGACAGCCACACTCGATGCTGAAGAGGCCTACCGGTTCCGCATCGAACAGCAAAGTGCTAAGTTTGAGCATACCAGAGCATTGGTGCTTTTAATACGAAACTCAATGATTGAATATTCTGCTCTTCAGGCCTCTGAGGAGATGGTTCAGCTGCCTCTCGACGGTGCGGAGTGCCAGTACAACCTTTTGGAGACCATGCGATCGTTGGTTGTGGCAGATACCGCGGCTGTGGCAGAAGTGTTGAATATGAGTACGTTGCCACTTGCGGCGACAGCGTTGGCCCACAGGATTGTCACAAAGCTTTTGTTGCCTGAGGACGACTCGGATCAACATCCATCATTTGACCAGATTTTATGCCTTGCGAACGATTTGACAATGCCGTTCTGTCAGTTGAAGCTCAATCTTGATCTTTCGAATAACTTGCCCGGCACAGCGGATGGTGGCGAAGGAAGCCGTCCTCGTTTCGAATCTTTCGCTAAGGCAATGGACAATGCCATTGAATCTCAGAACATTATGTGGACAAGCATGTTACCGTGTCTAAGTGACGACATCACGCACGGCCTAAATACGGAGGCTCATACGAGGTTCCTTGACTTGATGCCGTCGAGCAAGTCTGAGACAATTGCTGACGATACCACGGACGCAAATCGGATCCATCTTGCTGAAAACCTTCTTGAGGTCATTGAAGCCATTATATGCGGCCAGCCGCCGTCAAAGTCGGCATCCCTCACTAGCAACCTGGTTGACAAGCTTTCAGACCTCTGTGAAATCATCTCGTCACAGGACGAAGACCATTTTCTCGCAAAGAGGGAAGTCTTGGGTCGCTGGCTTCCTGTCTTGTTGAGATTCATCACTCTACATAGTACTTCTTTCGAGGCAGCAAACACTGCAACCCCAGGCTCTACGAATTCACTAAAGCCCACAAATACGGCAAATCACGAAGCGAGAGCTCGCATTATCATTGCCTTGTGTAGCCTCCTGGTAGAGATCGAGGCGTTGCCTCAAGAAATCACGGGGCCGTTGAGCCAACAAATTTTCGACATGGCGGTCCTCTTGGTGGATGCGCTTCCAGATGACTTGCGCATCCAATGCGCGAGATCCATCCTCTTTTTACCTGGAACGGCAACAAATACAAGCACCACATCAGATCCACGCATGTATTATCTGTTTAGCACGCCACGCCCCACGGCCGCCGAGAATCTTAAGCTCGCATACCGCGATAAGTCGTCCATACCATACACTGCTGCGGCTAGAGGCATGGGAGCTATGTATGGCATTGGCATGTCAAGCGAGCGCCTCAGTCCTTTCGTCCTTCGTCGCTGGGAGATACTTAGTGAGCCGACTCCTAACGTTGGCGAAAACGACACGAGTCTCAGCTTGGGACTGTTTGAAGCCATCAAGATTCAGTAAAGCATCGTTGCCTGTCATCACTTACCATACTACGACAATTACTCATGTTTACAAGTTTCTCTGAGTGTTACTTTTATTGCCACTTTTTTTATATGGGTCGATACCGCTTCATGACTATTCTTTGAATTGTTTTGTTCAACTTGTCGTACTACTGTGTTTACTGTTTTCTTTTAAGTTTGTGGGATACCCCGAGTATGATTGTTACGACACAATGGGACGGGACGAGGAAATATTCAAGAATAACATGTCATGGGAAACAAGTATATATTTTTCTATCTGCTCAAGAAGAGTTCATACGGCGAGTGGAACAATGAAGGTTGCAAAGCATGTACATACACACACACACACTGGTGTTTTGTTGGGTTTTGACGCGTCCTTTTTTCTGGATGGGTTTCTTGTCCCCTTTTGCATCAGGCCGATTTGTGTGGGTTTGTTGTCGTCCAATTCCAAGGATGATGGTAGCTTGCCTATCTTCTCGGAAAGGAACGAGGAAGGACGCATAGGACTGGCTCTGGCTTTTTATTTTTATTTTTGGAACTTGGCACGCAAGCACATTGGGATAGATGGCGGTAGGTATGGCGGGGAACAGGGGCGGGGGCTTGCGCGGCCAGTGCAGTGGAGATGGAAGTTTTGCTGTCAGGCATGACGACTGGAGTGAGGCGGTGATCATTTTTGTATCTATTTTTGGGTGTTGGGGGCGCGCAGTTGTTCATATAGACTTCAACATCATCATCATCGTCATCATCATACGAACTATTTGCCTCATGATGTCACTAATCTTTTTTGAAGCACTTTGGGCGTGATTTTTGATGGCTTTCTCGAGTGCAAGCGCAAGCTTAAATCTTAGTATGCGTTGACGACATGTTCGGCTAGTGTGCATGATGTAGCTAAGACAAAGGATACGCGAAATCCTCCCCAAATCCGCAACACGGAATCATACACCCCAGTGAGGCCTCGAAACATAAGAAACACGGAAAGACCACTACTACTACTCTACGAATAATGAATAAATGACACGCCAATGCAAAAACAAAGAAAGAAAAAGTATATGAGAAGAACACGTCCCGTACATGTGATAAGGGCAGTCGTTGACAGAAAGAAGAAGCAAAAAAAAAAAAGAAAAAAAAAGAGGAGAGATAATCAGCGTAGTTAGATGTAATTAGCATCGTTTGGTTACGGCTACCGTTGACTTTATTCCACCGGACTGCCCACCCACCTAATCCTCATCAAAGATCTGATACGTATTCTGCAGAATAGTATCAATCACCTTGATCTGCCAGCCGGCGTCGGCGATAGCAGTGCTAGGATCAGAGCCCATGAGGGTGGGTCCAAAAATGACGGCCAAGTTGTGCGAGTTCATGCGGTTGATGTGAGATTTGTCCATGATGCGGTGCAGATGGAGTGTTGTGGCACGGAGGGTGGCGTAATTGGGATCGGGGAGGGCGTTGATGATGGCGTGGAGAGAGTCTCGGCGGACAATGTCGTCTTCGTGTTCTGGTTGAAAGGGAGTTAAGGTCAGCTTCATAAACTCTTATACACTCTGTTTGAAGAGGGGAGAGGGGAGGGAGGGATAGGGGTGGAAACGTACTGGCTGCATTGACGAATGCATCGTGGTGCTCTAGTGTGAAGAGCGGGTCAGGAAGATCTCGGAAGAATTGCTTGAGCAGACCAGTCACGCCGTTGACGTCGTGATAGAAATTCTCGGGGTTTCTGAAATCAAGGGCAGGATTTGAAGATTCTGTATACCAAAGGTGAGGCGTTAGTTTATTGCCACGAATTTACAATCCAGGCCGGAAGAGAACTCACCAGCATCGAACATGCCCTTGAGCTTGTTAATATGGTTCAAGGAACCAGACTGCCGGTAGATACCCTCGACGGCTAGTCCATACATGTCTACGGCCTGAATGCACTGATAGACCACCATCGGCACGGCCAACCCATCTCGCTCATACAGTCGGCTTAACGAGACACCAAACACAGGCTTAGAAGATGCTGGCATATTTCTGGGTGTTGCGGCATATGCTGGGGGTGGCGCACCACCATATCCAGGACCACTCACTGGGCCACCGCTACGAGGATCCTTGTCACCTGAAAACTGAGATCCCGGCGGAGGCGTCGATGATTGTGGCGATGACTGAGAGCCTTGGAATGATAGAGCTCCAAGTTGAGGCGGTCCTTGCGAGCTCATCGTGTTGTTTCTAAACTGGGAAGCCGGCTGGGTAGAGTTCCTCACCGAAAATTGCTGCTGTTGCTGTGGAGGAACTGGCTGGCTCAGCATGTTACCCTGACTGAAGCTACGGCCATGGGTTTGACCGTATGGTCGGGTTGGATCTGGCAGGCCGCTCTGCGGAGGTCCTGATGATGACCCTTGTGGTGGCATGGTACCCCCCATGGAACCAAAGTTTCCAGTACTGCTCCGGGAGCCCGTGCTGAACGGCTGATTTGCAGGCATATCCAGCGGTCCAGACGTCTGGCCAGCCATCTGGTGCATATGAGTGCTCTGCGATGGAGGTTGGCTAACTGAGGACACAGGAGGGCTTAAGATCTGAAGACGGAAGTAAGCAAGGTGATTTAACTGATGATGGTATTCAGGTTGAGAACTCACCGGGTTGCGCTCGTATTTCACCTCAGTATACGGTTGAATCTTGCTATGATGACTGGAGACGTAGTCATTGGTATCCTTTTCATTATCAATGGCAGCAACAGCTTGGCGCAAACTTCGAGGCTGGCCGGCACCCTCTGCGCCTTGGTTTTGGAATGGGCTAACGATCAAGCCATTGCCAAGCAATAGCTTCTCGTTGAAGGCAGCTACAGTGTTGTCAGTTCTAGTACGTAGGCAAGGGACAAAAAGCGGTATCGGATGGAACATACCAAACTTCTGCATCTGCAGCGTTACAGCAGAATCGGTCTCGGAAATAAGTTCATGAAGAGCCTTGACGGCTTCGGGCCGAGCAGACTTCTCCAGATGGGCCTTCTCGTTCTGTAATGTCTGGACGTGGCTTTGATACGTCTGGTCGGCTGTCTGAACCTTCCGATGCAGATCCTCCTCCTGTTGGGCAGCAGACTTGTGCGCCTTGAATGCGCCGAGCACCTTGCCGCCTTGCCTTGCCTCGCCGGTCCTTGCACGGTCGTACTCTTCGGCAAGGGAGTCGTATTTTGCCTTGCTCTTGCGCATCACCTGCTCCAGATCTGCTACCTTGTGCTCCGCTGCCAAGCCATTCGTCTTCCACATCTTTCGTCCGCGTTCTCCGTTTGCAACCAATTCCAACAAGTCCTCGTGCATTTGGTGCAGCGAAGCGGCGAATTGCGATCCGTTCTCAGCCATGCGGTCGTGGATGAAGACCATCTCGTCATACGATCGGGAGAATGTGCCTTGGCGATGTTCAGGGCGACGCGAATTGTCTTGAGTCAACCGACACAGTTTTCGAAGGCTTTGCGCATGGTCGTCCTCGAGTATAGATCGCTTTTTCAGAAACAAGGCGAATTCCTTGGCAGACGCCACGCTTTGTTTCAAGCGATTCAACAAGGTAGGGATTCCGAGCTATTCAAAGGTCAGTCAGTGCACGGCGAAACGGGGCAAAGAAGTTGGAGCTGGTACCTCTGAAGCCATGACTTCGCTGACATGCTTCGCAACTGTCGGGTCGACGGCTGGTTTGGCTTGTTCATCCATCACGGGAGCGGTAGCGGACGGTCCTTGCTCGGACGGGCGATTATCTTGTGCCTCGCCGCTCCGTTTGCCATCTGAGCCGACCTCTGCACCCGCAGCCTCACTCTCCAATTGGGAGGGCTTTGGGTCATCCGCAGTCAAGCTGCTTGTTCTTTCATGATGGAGCTGTTGAGGGGCCGGCAGGGTGTCATCGTCCGCTGAGCTTCGCAAGTCGGCCATGGTAGTTGATAGCACAAATGTTGTCGTTGAAAGGTTGCGGCTGGAGGGGAGGAGGGGAACGACTGAGATTTTGGTTCACCGATCTCTCGGCAGCAGCAGACGGCTTATAACGACTCGTCACCGGCTGGGCTCTGTGTTGTCAACCGCCGTTTGCGCATAGAAAAAACACCTCTCAAACGGGTGTGTTGAATTTGGAGCAAGCCGCGGGTGTGTGGGATGATGTCGTGGTATGCGATGTCCCTGCGCCTCCTGCTCCTGGCTAGTTGACGGGTTGTGCTGGTTGGTCGGCTGGTCGGCCGGGTGGGTGGGTGCTGGGCTTCACCTGGCTTACAACACACACAACTTGCCGGGTACAAGTTTAGAAACGAACCCAACGGTTCACAGATGACGTTTGGGGGCGAACTGGCCTGCGGGGGGTGGCTGCGCAAACAAATCTTCAGTCGGGGCTGCGAAGAAGACAAAAAAGCAGTAAATGACAAGCGCCAGAAGCCCAATGCAAATGCCAATGCCATGGAGTGATGTATCCGTCGGGAGGCTTGCAGACTGGCGAGGCTCCTCAATGGTCAAGCAGCCTCGTAAATGGCCTGTCAGTGGCCTTAGCTCCAGGACTTCCAGGGCGCCAGTATGGGAACCCGGTTATAGCCCCATCCTGCGGCGAGGCGATGACGACGTCTGAGTTTTGGCACTACCCCGTAACCGACAGCCAGTTGGTTGTGTTGCGGAGCACGCTGCGCAGGGAGCCTTTGTTGCCTTGCCTCCAACTACGGAGTACCGTTCGGAGTACGGAGTACGGAGTACAGTAATTAGTTACCTAACCACCATCCTGTATCATCCTGTGTAGCCGCTACTATCGCACAATACAAACGAGATATGGACGAGCCTTTCTTTACATGACGCGCGTAGTGCAGCACGAGACCTTCATCTCGGTGCCTCCTGCCTGTTTGCCTGCCCATCCTGGTACCAGAATTGTCAGGCTCGTCGCATCTGCACTACATGCAGCTATGGCCAAGCCTGCTGCATAGGCAGTTAATTAAATGCCAAATTTGCATGAGGATGTGGCTCCTGGGCCGCTGTTCTCATTTGTTCCCCGTTTCTCACCACGAAAATCGTCGTGGACTTTCTCTCGCTGAGGCAATAGTTCCAATGCATTGGTGGTCACGGCCGCATGATGGGACAGTTTTCACACGCTTTAAGTTTAATTTTAAATAAGGTTTAGACTCGTAATGGCCGCTACATATTGTTAGTATAATTCCATGCCTCTGGAGTACAACTTGATTGACTGTTTGTGAGACGTGGTTCTCAGCAGTCACGTTCTCCCATCAGATTGCACGCAACTCCTATAGGAAAACAAAATGAGTCCCTGCGACGCCAATTAGGCTCCGGTCCATCACGGGAAGTCGAGCCGTGAGGCGCAGCAGTGACGTATCCAACTTCTGCCACAAATTGAGACCCGAAATTGGACATCGCGACGTGTATCGCCGTCTTATGTAGTGTGGAAATCGCATATGTTGGCCCTGCTTCGATAAACCATGTGTGACACACATCTCGCCACAACAGTATATACAGCAAAAGCCATGGGGGACTAAGATAATTAAAACCAAAAAAAAAAAAAAACTGATCGTCATCAGTGCAGTTCACGCCATTTAACAAGGAACCATAACAAATTGTGTTCAATAGTGTTTTTTTTATGCTGATGAAAAACACAGCTCTGGTACCTGAATAAACAGTGCTGAGAAAAAATGAGCCTGAGTATTTTCCCTCGACTAGGTAAACCTGCCGGCTATGCTACTTGACAACCTCGAATCAAGGAGACCATTGTCCAGCGCCTCAACCCCGAAAGAATTCGACCCGATTTTTGATACTCGTGCACTCTGAAATCAACCACGTCTACTCCGTGTAGACCGTCGTATTTCGTCATCCGCCCAGCCATTACCATCCACCAACTTTATTTTTTTATCGCAGACGTCTGGCCTCACGTTCGGACTCGAGCAGGCAAAGGATGTCGTCCTCACGAACTGTATAGTATTAGCATAACCGAATTCCCTCTTGTCTCGGGCATGCGAATCGTGACAGCCATTTGAGCATGAACGCAAAAAGTGGAGGACATACCGGGTCCCTTGACGTTACGGATGATAGATCGGGTCTGGTCATCCATGAACTCGACACGAACCTGGGTAACACCACCTCGAGAGCCTATTAAATCAATTTGTTAGCCACCTATTCTAACATAACCTCCCACCATATCTCGAACGGAATCTCCCTAGATCACTGGAACCAAGAAATGCAGGATAAATTTTCCTAGTTCAGCAATAGGAAGATATCCGGGCCTAAGAGGTGGGCAAGCAAGAGCCGAGTTCAACATATAGATAATAATTTTCGTCTATGAATCTGTCGTGCATCTTGTCGAAGGGAAGCAATGTATCGTACCAGTGCGGCCGAGAACTCGGGTCACCTTGACCAACTTGACTGGCGCCTTTGAGGAATCCATTGTGAAATTTTGTGCTTTTGAAGTTGACGTGTGGTGTATATCGAAGGAAAAGCGAAATTAGACAAAAGATTCCCGTACTCGTGATTGAGAAAAGTGGATGACCTGCTATTTTGTGCCATCCGGCAGGATTTTCGACGCTCCAGTCAGTGGGAGTCCGTGGGCCTCGCCAGGCGAACAAAGGTCACGTGCTGTATCAGAAAGCCCCAAGACGCAGCCCCAATTTCCGGCGTCGGTGTCTCTCGGATGATATGATAATCCGAGTGCATAAAATGCTGCATAAAATAGGCAGGCTCAGGATTGGCCGAGATGGCCTTCGTACGTTCATGAGTATTCTCACGATCAAGATTTTTTGTAGCCCGTAATTTCATTTCTTTGCCCTCTTGACATGTCATATTTTCTCCTTTTCCTTCTAGCAGATACATTAACGTAGCACATCCCTAGTAGGTCAGCACGTGATCAATGCCTGATTCCATCTACGGAGTACTCCGTAAATACGAAGTAGATGATGTCTCTGATGATCTATATCCCTGCACTGAGGGTAAGAGCCGCTGAGGACTCAGCTGTCCTGCAGCCACATTCGGGCATATGCGCACTCTTGACGAGTTGTCTTTGCCCCCCCCCCCCCCCTTTTCTCCTCCGGCACTTACATGACAAGCTAGGTAAGCTGAGGCTGCATGTCTCCGGCGTTGTTTCTGGCGTGCATCATTACTGTAGAAATTTTGAAGTCTTGCGGTTTCAGTTTTATTTTTGAGCAGCGTCTCCGCAAGATGGGACGAGATGATTTTATCAAAGGCGGCGCAATTTCAAATGCAGACGAGGGGGGACTGGTCATCTGGATCGTAGTTCTGAAGTGTGCCTGCCCCCTTCCGAGTTGATCTCTCGAACGGTCACGAGAACAATCATTTCATAGAAAAATTTGACGGGTCAGTGCCATGATCTTGTTTTGCCGAATACATCTGCTAGGGGTCCATGGCACACTTTATTGCGCCATTAGCAACATTCAACGGCTGGAACATTGTCCTGGGCCTGACTCACACCCCCCGACAAGAGTTACTTCACGGCCAAATTGATGCAAAATTTACAGAAGCAGAAGAGTTAGCCGTTGCAGTTGAGCTTCGACTTAAATGAATCGATCAAAATTTTATGTACGACATTAAGAAGAGAGAGATTTACCGTTTGCAACCATGAATTTGCTCACTCTCGTCCTCGCAGCAACTCGTACATCTCCTATCATCATCACCTTCATCACGCCCAGAACCTCGTGCTCTTCCTAAATCGTAAAGCTAGAGATCTACCATTCGAGCAGCCCACGTACAGCCCGCCGACACGTCTGGCCGCCGTAGGTACGGCGTTCTTCGCAAGCCGGTCGGTATGGTTGCTGACGAGATTCTGGCAACAATGGCCAATGCGGATACTAAGCCCGGCCCGTGCCACCACGGAACGGTCGAAGATCCCGCATAATGAGATTGAAGACAGATAACTGAGAAGCAAAATAAATATTACATTTTTGGATAGCACTACCTCAATGGGAGTTACTAATCCTTAGCTTAGTAGAGATACTACCAAGCTACTAGAGGAGCCTTGCTCCAAGAACTCATTACAATCAATCAATTATCTAATTCAGAGCAGACCTCCTTGGTTGGCTTGAGAGTATCTTTACTAAGCTTGAGATTAGTGGCACCCTCTGAGCCAGCAGCATCAGAAATTGTATGGACATAATTATGTAATTATGTGAGCCTTTCTATCCAGCAGTGACCCTTTGGTACGTGCAAAACACATTTCGTATATGTCCAGGGGTCCCATCCCATTTGTCCAAACAAGACATTCTCCAGTAAGTCCTAGGTGTAAGATTACCAAATGACAAAATAGAAATCTTTGACCCCGTTAAGGCCGTAGTTCTTGCCTCTAGGGCGATGCGTTTCCAAATAAACAAATGAAAGCAGAATGTGATATATACAGAATGAAAGAAGAACAAAGGCATGATTGAATCATCGTAGTAGAAAGCAAGAGGTGGGAAGGAGAAACCCCCTCTTTGGAAAGAATTGAGAATATTCGCTTATCATGATGAGTAAGTCGTCAGGATAAGTTCTGGAGGTTGATTCATCTGTCGCAAATCATTACGCTGAATCTCCGGTTGTCGATGTATTTTCTGGCCAAGATGGCGAAGCCACCACGGCGTACCTCAGGCCGTCCTGCTCGTGTAGCTCCTTGCATTGTATTTCAATGGCAAGAGTCCATCTTGCCGTGCAGCGAGACTGACGCGCGTCAAAAGCGTTCTGAAAAGTCTCTTGCTCCCGCGATAGCCTTTCACTGAGCTCGCCTTTCTCTCTCAGGTGACCTTCAATGAGGCATTCGAGCTCGACTTCGTGTTTGTCGACAAGTTCCTCCATGCTCTTTGACTGGCGATCTCGCATCATGTTGATTTTTGCCTCATTCTGTCGTTCCAAATCATCGCGAAGGTTGTACTGGTGCCCCAGATCCCGAAGGTTTTGTTCCGTAACAACTCTCGGAGGGTCGCTCGATCCATTTGGATTTTGTCCTAGACCGTCGCAATAAGCTTCCATGTGCTTTATCCGAACTTTGATACTCCGTGCTGCCTGGTCTAATGATGTTCGAAGGTCCAACTCCTCCCTAATTTGACGATCTTCAAGTTGACTGGTGGCTTTTGTGTGCTTCTCCTTCATGCTCTCTTCCTCTTCAACCTGTTTGTTCTCTAAAGCGATCTCTTCCGCGGCCTGTCGAGCTTTCAAAGAGCTCTCAGCTGTCACCCTGAAACCCAACATCCGTTGCAACTCTTTGCCTTGAGATTCTAGTACGGCTTGGATACTTGGGTGAGCCATCGACCGTTCCATAGATTCCTCTTGCTCTGTAGCCAGAACAGCTTCGGATTCCGTTGCTTGTCGCTCTTCTTCTTTGCGTCTTTTAGCCAATTCCTCTTCTTCTCCTCTGCAAGCATTGGCACAGCCAGTAGTGATGTCCCAGACGCCTCCACAGGTATGACAAAATTGCGCTTTACACTCACAAGTCGCCAGTTCTGTAGCGTCAGCGAGCTCGACTAACCTGCGACATCTATAACATCGCCTCCAGCTTCCATCACCACCGATCTTGAGGGCGTCCAAGAGCTCCCAATCCTCAGGGCAATGCGTCCCGATAGCATGCGCATTATGCTTACAAGTAGAGCAGACTTTAGTTTGACACTTGAGACAAGTTACTGCAGATGGCATGCAAGGATCTGTCTTCTTCAGAGGCGGTATAAACTCCCTGCATAAGGAATTGCAGCAAAATATCCTTGACTCAGACGGTATGCTGTATTGGAAAACTGCCTTCAAAAACAACTCTTGCGTGTCAATGTCGAGGGCTTGTTGCAAGGCTTCGGCTGTTACTGGTCGTGCGCAGCAACTGGGTGGCATATTCGACTCGTCTTGGATAGCCCGAGTCGCCAGGTCATTGAGACAGTGTGTGCAGTTCGCGTGTCCACATGGTAAGCTGTGCAGTGTGCCAGACTGACTAAATGGGGCATGGCATCTGAAGCAAGACCTAAGCAGTGAAATTTAATTAGCACATGAAGGGATTTTTTTGGCGGGAATATAAACTCTTGATAGTAGGGAAATGTGTCGTGGTAACTCACACTGGGGTCTCAAAAATGCGAGCTGGTCTCTTTCTGAGTTTCATTCTGCTCCGAAAGCCTGAAGTAACGCCGGATAGGCTCTTTCTGGTACTGACGCTAAAGATGCTCTGACCTGAGCTCGCATTTTGGACAGCGCTTTTGGTGAACCTCGGCTCTTCATGAACGATGTCAACCTGGGCAAGATACTTTTCGTATGATGAGAAATTCAGGCTTCTGCCTAGACTTTTTTGTTGTATGCTGTTGTCAATGGACGAGAGATTAGGGCTAGGAACACCGTAGATGGACGAGTGAGGAGTTAAATATGCGATTGTAGAGCCGTCGGACACAGTCGAAAATGTCTGGTCTCTTGAAGTAGACTCGGTTGAGTCGGACATGGCACTTGAAGTGATACGATTAGCCTCCAACACGGTTGGCAAAGTGGCCATGATACCGAGACCGTGTGCCTTTCTCAATAGTTCGCGATCATGCTGCAGTTCCGTCTTGTCAACAGGAAGATGCATCACCTCGGTGCAGTATTGGGCATCACCAAGCTCGGGGATTTGCACGGTTTCGTCCATGGTGGCAGGCAGGTAGCTAGATATCATGCTTGAATGAGAGTAGTACCTGTCTTGTGATGGAGAGTTAAGCATTTGCTGAACGGCGCAACAGGGGACCTGGGTTTGTCTTCACAAGGCGTCTTGATATGCGCCGAGGAAACAAGCCTGGGGTCAGCCACGATCAAATACATCCCCTCTTAAAGGGGGTGTGTACTTTAAGATGAGCGAGTGTGTAAATAAACGCTCGACACAATACATGACGGCTGGTGATCAGAGGAGCCGCGAGCGAAGGCGGGGCGTGTATTGTAACGCACAAGATGGATGGGTTAGGTCGGTTGGACAAGTTCAAGACAGACGGTCTAGTTCCGGGATTCAGTACGGAGTACGGTAGGTCTTGTCTCGATGTGATGGCTGCCACAAGTGCGAGATATGGGAGGGGGATGTCTGAGAGCGACGGAGACTAGGCAAGGTCTTGAGAGAATAAGAAAAGAAAAAAAGCCAGGGTAGTCCAGGATGGGGCAGTCGGGACAGGCAGAAAGAGCACCGAGGTCGATACTCTGTACTAGTATGGAGTACGAAAAACATGCAATACATTACGATACGGACTGCGGAGTACGCAAAAGTACGCAAAGCACCAACATCCAACAACCAACATCCAACATCCAACAGATAAAGATTTGGAGGGGTCACTGATGTGACAGATGATGAGGCGAACGACATGACGTGGATCGACCAGTTGCCCGACCCAGTGACTGAGCAGATGGAGGGTCATAAGGCCGAGCCAAGGCAAGATGAGGCAGACCAGTAACAATTAAGAAATATAAAAAGCACAATACAGAAGACTAAAATGCATCTGTGGATGACATGTAGCAAACTGGCGTCACCACATTGCTAATTGCCAACTCTGGTGTGTTGTAACTGCCAGCTGACTACGTAGGGAGCTGAGTACGGAGAACCGCAAGGGCAGGCACCGGGTGTTTGACTGTGGGCCGCTCCTAGCCCACTACTATTGTCACCCCATCCATTGTTGGGAGCTGGTTAGTACGGAGAACTGGGCAACTGGGTAATTGCGACTTGGCATGGGGTACATGGCGATACGGGCACACATCCATCAACCGGGGACAGCCAACGTTACGCCGTATTTGTACTTCGTACTCTGTAATTAGTACCAATTTCGTGCCAGAGGCTAGTGAACCCTTTTGGTGGCGTATTAGAACGGCTCCCAGCATCGGCATATCCATGACATCCCAGGGCTGTACGGAGCTTGGGAGCATACTCCGTGCCGTCGTCGATCCTAACCCCGCTATATTTTACACGTACATAATTTATGTCTTATGCGTAATTATGTACATCGAAAGTCAGCGCCACCCAAGCCACCAACCATCCACAGCATCCACAACACCCATAGACTGTCAACCACAGCTGTCAGGCATTCATGTTATCAAGAAGGCTTGAGTTCCGTACAATAAGCTCTACTGGTGTCAGACGTCACATCGATGTAAGTATGTGCTGCATGCTGATTGTGGGTAACCCGTTCTTTTTGCTTTCGGATAACCCTCAGTTATGCCTCTCTCCTGCGGAGCACAGCTGACAGTGACAGGACAAGGGCGGATCTTGATTTGGCAAGGTTACGGCCCAACGGGAATGGCGTGTGGCGGCATCATCCATTGACCCTATCTCCAGCGCAGCTCCACGCACGCTCTCCGAAAGCTCAAATGCTGCGAGCCGGGAAACGGTAATACTGCAGCTCTACGGAGTACTTGACTGGTACCACGACAAGCACAATAGCGGGCTTTTATCTTGGACAGGGAAATTATTTCCGCAGATACGGCTTTTTCTCCCCGGCCAGGATCACGAAAACCCCAAGCCTCTCTCCGAAATACGGGGTTGCTCGCTAAGACAGATCACGCACGGATGTTGTCTATCTGCTCCGCAAAATCCTCGGGCCGCAATAACAAAACTATCAGCTGTACTAAGCAGCTCCAACCAACAGACCCAGTACTCCGTACAAATTTGTGGACAAAACAGTTTGAAGCGTCTCCTTCCCCCTTTCTTAAGAAGAAGCTGGTTGCGAGAGATGACAGACAAGGCCAAACTTTCATGTGGGCGGGAACCGACGGTACCGTCACCATCACAGTCAAAAGGACGAATGTCTCGTATGCCCAACCATGTCCAATGATATTACAGCAGTCTTCGTTTTAGCGCCATCGCGGGCGCAAGTTTGACTACCCGGGTAGAGCCGCCAAGCCAGACCATGTTCAGCGGCCGTCACTGAGCCAGCCTGACCGCCGCTTGAACAATTACTACTAGTATGATTTCCGGGACAGGGGCGTTTTCACCTTGCTCGAGCGGATCGCGCGGCAGGGCAGAGGTCGTCAACATCCTTGTGGTAATCCAGACTCATTAGCACCTATCCACGATGGATTCGGAGAAGTGTACGGAGTATGTACTTGAGTATTAGCCCTAATGTGCGTATTATGAGGAAGTTTGCAAGCAGAAAGACTGTCGACGCATTTTTCTCTAACCAGGAGTACGCGATTAGAGGAAGCAAAAACAATAGATCTAC
This sequence comes from Conoideocrella luteorostrata, assembly GCA_032433595.1. Classification (NCBI taxonomy): domain Eukaryota; kingdom Fungi; phylum Ascomycota; class Sordariomycetes; order Hypocreales; family Clavicipitaceae; genus Conoideocrella; species Conoideocrella luteorostrata. Next base: position 89,267 of record JASWJB010000034.1, read on the forward strand.
GTGAGAAGGTAAAAGTACCCCAGGCGCCAAAAATGGCCGAGACGTTTTCTGTAATGTGGTTCAGCGGGTAGGGCCCAAGTGTCCTCCCTCATGTCCACGAGACATGCATGCTGCTCAAAAAGCTCCCTCAAGTATGATTATCCAGTGAGGAGCCATATCTTTTGATGTGATTGTCTTGCGCGCAGTCTAATCCACGGTGGAAATAAACAACATAAGAATTTCTCGTCTGTTTGGTCATGTCACAATCGCATCAGAACTTTTCACCCACAGGTTGTGATCCTCGGTAGAATCCCTGTGCCAATATCCTGCATCGTTCAACATCACACCCCCGGATGTCGCAGCCGAGTGAGATGAACCCACAGTAAGTGGTAGTTTGAGTAACTTCGATCAGCTAACAAGCACCCTGGAACAGTAGACAGGGCAAGGCGGCCTGTACTACTCCTAAATCGACTGAATCGATCGCCGGTCCTAATTACTGGCTGCTATGCGACGGTGTCCAGCCAATCACAAAGAGAATCATCTAAAAGGAAGTAAATTACCTGGTTAGGTCTAAGTCGAAGATTGGGCAGGCGAGCCAACAGCCGGAATCGACTCATTCCGGTGTCACTCGTCACTCTCTTGCCATTAGGGGAACCAAGGGAACCCCTGCGACTCTACCTCTGAGTACCACATCCATTGTGCAATATCGTGCGAATTCACACAATGAATGTGCAACGCAATTAGAAGTGTGCATTTGCGCTTTGAAGACCCAATCTAGGACGTCCCTCTCCGTCACACACGGCATTCCATTTACAACGCGTCTCGGTCAGAATCCCCGTCTTGCTATGCCAACGAGTAACCAGCCGGTGGCCCTTGTTGCCAATTGAAACACACGAGTCCTTTTACGGGCAAGAACCTCATTTAAAGCCCGAAAACTTCAACGCACTTAATCAAGCCCCACTAACGCACAGGACTTGTGGTGACGGTGACTGTCTACTCTGCCGAAGCAAGCATATGATCGATGCGACCCTTTCTGGCTCCGTTTCGTAAGTTAGCGAGCTAACTAGCTGCACTCCGAAATGGTCAATGGCAATGTAAGAATGGCGGAGCCCAGCGCCGGAATCCCCCCGCTATCTATCTCTATTTGTTACTCCGTCGAATTTGCTCCGAGCTATACGGCAATGCCTTCTTGCATAGGCACAGACGCCTTAGTATTGCCGTTCGCGGTTACATTGCCTTCGCCGAGCTATGCGATACTACTCTGCATGTTGTCCCAGCTACATCACATAACAGCGACGCGGCTCGCCACGACTGTCTTCTTCGATGGCAAAGAAAAACAACTGCTTGCTGGACTCCGACCTAGCCCATGTTCATCTCGAGCTGGGCAAAAGTACGGCCAAACATGAAATCAAATCAGGCCACAACTCTGCCAATGACATAGCATGGGCGCAGCTAAGAGATTGGTTAGAACCATCAGAGTCTTAACTGTGCGATCCCGAGGATTGCCCTTAACTTTGTTCCCTAATGAAAGGGAGACAAGGCGGTTACTACTAGCCAAAAAGAAAGGACTGAGAACAGACGTGGATCCCTAACTAACTTAGCAGTCACACGATCTGGGCATCTCCCACGTACTATAGGACGCCGTGCTCCGGAATGCAGGTGATCCGACCCGTAGTCAAGTCCTCTATCGGAGACACTGGTATTGATTGACGGAGGAATATTCCGACAAATCGGTGTTCCTAGACGTTGCTACTTCTCCCGCTGTACGGTTCTTGGCCCACAACCCGGCAACTTGGTAACGCGATCAAAGCAGTAATCATCTGTCCTTCGGATCGGAACATCACCCAGATGGCATCGGCAGCCTAGAGCAGTCTGCTTCTGCTTCCACCCTTGTAACTTTCTTCGGTGATGTTGACGTCAGTGAGAACATTTACCACCAGCACTGTTACATCTCAAACAACTCTCCTGATCCAGGTGTCGACTATCACCCAGACCTAACGTTGAATAAGCAATGATGTCTTAAGTAATTCCTGCAGAGGTTAGAAATTATATCTCTTGGCTAGTGCATTTTAAGGCTAAAGTTTGTAACTAAAACCTTAATAATTCTATAACAGAGAAGCTATAATAGCGCGCCACTAATATAACAAAATGTTCTAGCTATAATATTATTCCGAGTCTTGGTTAATAAGGATTTTGTAGTTATGCGCCTATATAATTAAATTCACTGGGGCTTATAACAGTCTAAGCAGGCAAGATAGTGGCAAAGGTCTTATGATCGGGTCCTGAAGGACTCGCATCACTGTTCTGAACTTGCAAGCTAAAACTACGTTAGCAGTGGCGGGCTTAAGATGGCATCTGCTATCGCTAGACAGCTAACTAGTTTGTAAGACTGCAATTAAAGACACCGTCTAAGGTAGTTAGTGTTACCTAGTTCAATGCGCGATTGCTCATGCCCGCTATTGTTCGGCATTTAAAATGCCCACTTACGAAGCAAATAGGGTCATGAGTATATATTATTGGTTTTTTTTTCCCTAACCAAGACGACCATTATCATTGGTTAACATGCTGGCGTAGCTAGTGGGATAAATAGCATGAAGAGGTGTACTTGCTCCTTTTTATCCTTATTTGAAAATCAGGAATTTAGTACGTCAATTGACATAGACGTCAACATAGAGCACTTGTCGGAAGGGGACGAATTCCAGTTCTTTGGCAAGGTGGTGAATGGATGCGCATCGACATGTTCTTCATTAGTGTGGTAGACTGCAGTCCAATAAAAACGGAGCCTCTCTTTATCGTTTCTCATGATCTGACAACTTTCGACTGCCCTATCCGGGCAGGGGTATTTACGGTGATGTCATGTCCTGTCGTGAGAATTCTGGGATACAAAAGCGTGATGATGGAGCTGAACCAGGAAGAAAGGAGATCATGGCCGTTGTTGCCCTCGAAAAAAGTACACGAGTACCATGGATGCGAGTTGTGTTGCGCAGTAGACTATATTGTGAGAGCCTCTACTTGTAGACCATTAACAGTAATTACCAGCTGACGAGCAGTTGACAGTGTCTCTAAGGGCTAAATAATGGAAAGCACTTCGTGCTTATGCCAAGCAAAGGGGAAGAGATTATGTAGTATATGGCTCGGCTTAGCGTAATGCATGTGTCCATCCATTTGCCATGTCTTACCCTATTCATTGAAACTTGAATCCATGCAGAATAGGAGATATCTAAATTTTTTCCACCTAGAAGACGGAGGCGTAATGCTAGAGGAGGATTTGTGTATAACGGGAGACTTCTTGAAAGGGGGGTAAGGCGAGATCAGTAACAATTCTTGGACAATGCACTAGGGGTCGACCTCCTCCTCGCGGGGATCCAAACTGGCGAATTACCGCTATCACACGTCTGAAAGTGTGCAATAGCTTAAATGTAGGAAATTTTATATATCTATAGCCTCTTAAAAAACCCCGTCAGTGCAGACTTCAAGTCTCCTAGGGTAGTAGAAATGGTAGGCTGAGTTCCGTATACGCAAGAGAAAGCCTTCGTCTCATCACGCGGATTGGCCGCCGGCGACTATGATACAAGGCTGGCTAGAACGTAGGAACTCTTTCCGTGAGGAGCCGAAGAGCCAGCAGAAGAAAAGTTGGTGGCTGAGCTCGCGTCATGGCTCCTTCTTCTCCAAGCATATGGTAGAAACCGGCTGCAGCAAAAGTGCAGGACATGCAAGGAATATGAAGAGAAGCAAGGAATATAAGAGAAGCATCCTCTTGTTTCTGCATACGATGATCCTAAGGGAGGGCTTGAGGTGATATCTCAGCCCGAAGACTGCACACAGAAATGGCATTACATAGCTGAGGCTGATAGCACCTAGGATTCGAGATACGCGCGCCATCGAAGTGATAACAATTCAGATCTATTCGCAACTCGATGCCAAGAGTGTGCCGTGTCCGCTAATGCCAATGTGGTTGAGCTGATAGAAATGAGCGAAAAGGGGGTTACGGATCCGGTGGGAAAGTTTACACCAACGACACTGATAAGCTGTACGCTCACTTGCTTGCTACTAGTAATTGGTGGTGGCGGTAGCTTGCATCAACATACACACAAGATTACTCTTCATCGGTATCTTCAACTATACAATAACACAGATCAAGATACGGTTGAGTTATTGAGCGGCAGACCTCGCGATAGCACACCCAACTACTACAACCCAGCCGCAAGAGCAACTACGTGGACCATGTCTTTCGATCAAGTGATGGCAAAAAATCTTGTTGCTTCTCAAGTGCTCTCATTCACTGCCTGGACAGGGCCAAAAGGTGCTAATCTGTCAATTTTACCTGACATGGGATCTACACAGAGAATGACTGACCCCCGCATGATGGGAATGCTTGGCGGACATGATTTCTCAAGTCAGCAATAAAGCGAGGTCATTTCCGACATGCGCAGTTTAGTTTAGATATGTGCAAACGACACAGAGAGGGAAATGTCGTCCAAATGTCGTCCAATTCTGTTGTCAAATTGTTGAGTAGTCTAGAACTACCTTAGTATGCTGGTCAGGAAACGACAATCTCCCGTATGCCTTGTCTGAGAAGATTGTTTCAGGATCTATAGGCATTCTGCAGGACAGATTTAGTCGCCACACACGTTGGTTTACCAGTGAGTACATATAGCTGCGCAAAAAGGTATATATACATATAAGTGTGGATTTTTTCACTGTCCAGGTTATGACGTCCCAGCTGAATCATGTATGTGCATGCCTCAACAACGTTCAAAGTCTTGGAGATACAGATTCAATTTTTCGAGGTTGATGCAACTCCTATGGATGAAAGCGGTGTGGTTTCCTTCATATGTTCACTTACAATGCACTCTATATTGGTGCAGGTCAGTAACAAATGAAACAGAGAGAACACGACGCTAGCGAGACGCCTATTGTTCCTACATTTCCCTTCTTCTTTTTTTTCTTCAGTTTTTCCTGTTTTGCTCATTTCTAGCCTTTGGGATTGTCGGCCAGTTACCATGCGCAGCCAATTGAGGTTAAGGCTCTGAAGAATGATGAGGGATCTCTGATTGTGAACAGAAAAGCTTAGTTCACTCCGCTTGCTTGTGACAGTTTTGGAACTGCATCTGGCCGGGATACTCGCTTGGAGTTTCACAGCACAGGACAGCTTAAATCTGCCGATGGAGCTCAATGTACTCCGTATACATAGATAAATTCAACGAGTCAGTGCGAGCTCGGGCTTGACCGATTGACACAACCACAGACAATTAATTACTTGATGGCCCGGCGCTGCATTTCGTTCGGTCCTCTTTGTCGGTTTTTGTTCTCAAGGGTGCTGCCCCGTAGTGTTCGAGCAACAAGAAAGTGGTGGAGTCTGCCAGGGCTTATACTTGCAGGCCTATACTTGCATAATAGAGCAAAGGGGCCAATACGGAGGTGTATCTCGTAAAGCCTTGTTTCGCAGTGACATCGAAGGACTCGACGCGGAGGATATACTTACAGAGCAGGTGCTCCGAACCCCGGACGGAGTACATATAGTTACCTGGCTGGATAGGTATCGATAGGTAACTACGGAGTAGAGTAATGTACTCCGTAAACGTCGGTCAGTCCGCTGTACGGAGTACAAGGTACAACATCCGCACCACCACTCCCACCAGCACCCCACTACTGACTACCCACAAACTATCCACTGTTCCACTATTTCACTAGCTATCCGCTGTCTCCAGTGTCGCTTCCCATCTCCGACCGCCCATGGCCTACCCGAGCGACCCAGGCCAGGCAGTCCAAGGACCCAGCTGCAGTGCACCCCCAACATCGCATCAAGTGCTCTCTTCCTCTCTCTTCCTCCAATCACCGGTCGCCGCAGCCAGTCGAACCGTCGCATAATAAGCCTCGAGGCTGACTGTCGCAATCTGCGTCCGTCATGTCCATGCCGCGCACTCGCGCTTCTCGCCAATGATTCATGTTCTTCCTCCCTGACCATCGTGCTCCAATTACCCGTACTTAGCCCTCAACCAAGGCGCTACCGTCAAACGGGAACACTCGGGCTTCCATTACCATCCGTCGACATCGCCATCGCCACCGCTATCGACATCGGCAACATGGCGGGGTTGATCGACCCGACTGTTGCGGGCAAGTATCCCGTCATTCTTGGCGACGGCCTTCTCGGGAGAACGTCAAATGATATTTTTACCGGTATTCGATGTATGTTTGCATGTCCCAATACCCGGTCCCTTTCTTGTAGCTCCTAAAACTCCTGCCAGACAACCACAAACCGACGCTGTCCTCCTCCGACGCCCCGAACCAAGCTCGTCTTAAGCCCTCACTCCCCGGCAAGACGGATTCGTATGACTTGGCCTTCACGGATGATGCTGGCTCCTACGCGTATGCCGGCTCTAGAAACACGGACAGCAATCAATATGTCTTGCACTTCGATCCCGAGCGCAAAGCATTCATCCTCGATAAGATTGACTCCACGTTCAATATGAACCTCACCAGGCTGCCCGGCAATTCCGACCCAGAACGGTTACGCCGCCAATATCCTCACCTGGACAGCCAACCAACAGCCCCCAAACGAGCCGCTGCCAAAAAGACATCGGCAACCAAAGACACATCCAAGTCAAGTACAGCCAAGCCTCAGGCCAAAGAGCCTAAGCGAAACAAAGACCAGCAGAAGAAGAAGCAACAAGCCAAGGAAGTTGCTCTCTCCTTTCCAGAGCCTGCAAAAGAAAGCCCCAAGGCCAAGAGCAAGTCTTTCGAAGACGAAGAGGATGAGGATGAAGATGACGACGGCGGCCTACTTATAGAATACCCCGGCGCGGACGCAGCAAAACAAACCGACTTTTCGCCTGCCTTTCCACCGCCCAGACGATTTGATGACTTTATGGATCAGAGAGATTCGGAGGCTGATGATGCGGATGGTGAGAGCGATGATGAGCCAGATAATGACTTCAAGCTACCAAGTCCCGTGAATCATCATGCCTCCAGGCCGGAGCCGATGGACGAAGATGTTACCCAAGTGCAGGAGGATGACGGAGACGATATGAATGACATGGTGGATGATTTGGAAAAGGATATGGAGATGGCGTTTGAAGACATGGCTAACACGCCAGACGGCGGCGGTGGTGATGAAAGTGAAATTAGCGAGGAAGATTAAGTTGGATTTTAGTTCGATTTGGACTAGCAAGCGATTTGTTGGGTTGGCGTTGGCATGAATTTGCTTATGGGTTATAAAAAAAAACAGTATTTCAGCGAGGGGATAGTCAAGGAGTTTACGAGTCTTTACGTAACCGGATGTTTCATGCAAAGCCAATTATATTTACTATGAATCTTGGATTCATTATTGAATACTTACACCACGCCTCCAATGCATGATGAACACCATGATATGATTCACACCACCCAATTCAAACGCTCTCCCAACGCATTTACCTTTCTGAATACGTCATCATCTGCCGTATCCAAGTCAACCACAACTCCGCCAATGCACCGCTCATTGCTCATCGCCAATCCCATCCAAAACCCTCAGAACCCTCAGAACCCTCAGAGCCCTCGTCTACTTTCTCTCGGGCAAAATAACCACCTCTCCCTTCTCGTTGTCATGCTTGTACCTCGTTCCCCGCAGGTGATCCGTCACGCGCTCAATCTCCCTCTCGCAATACAGATGCATCTCCGCATACGTCAACAGCGTGCCGTACTCCCTCAACGCATCTTGATCGAAACACCCCACGCACAAGGAAATCACGCCTGAGCCCTCCTGCTGCCAGTACAGGAAGCTTCCGCACTGGGGGCAAAACCCACGGGTCGCGCCGGGGCTGGCACTATAAACAGCGGGCTGGGAGGGGGTTGTGTACTCCAGCGAGGAGATGGGGACGTTTTGTACGCGGAAGATAAGGGAGCCGGTTTGCTTGCGGCATTGGGAGCACTGGCAGGTTGAGCACTTTTTTGGGTGGGCTACTCAGTAAAGGAACAGAGGCTGGGAGGCTGGGAGGCTGGGAGGCTGGGAGGCTTCAACTTACTTGTTTGGTGAAGTCGTGGTCGGGGGGGAATGTGACTCGGTAGCGTATGGCTTCGCAGAGACAGCCGCCGTTGATGGAGGTTGGTTTCTTGTCAGACATGGTGGGCGGCAGGGAGGGAGGGTGGTTGTTTGTGCTGTGCTGTGCTGTGCTGTGCTGTGCTAGTTTTAATTTTTTTTTTTTTTTTTTGGTTGCATGTATTATTTGGTTTACAAGACTGCGAATAAGAGGTATTGATTGACATGGGAACCGGGAAGGTTCTTATAAGAAGAGGTATTCATTCACCCCAGTCCAGTGGCAAAAGCCGGCTCTGTCATGTACGCCTTTTGGACCAACTTTTGTCGTTTGGTGCAGCAGGCGTGGACGTGGGCGTGAATGGAGCCAAAGAAACTAAGTACGGAGCATCACGGTGTGTAGTGCGCGTGGCGTCGGATATCTACGCTGATCTTGTGGGGAGACGGGGAGACGGGGAGACGGGGGGGAAGATCCCTACGAGACGGATTCGCGAGGCAGGGAGGCAAGGAAAGGAGAGGGAGAGGGAGAGGGAGAGGGATGGTTGAGGGGACGAGCAGTTATTTAGCTTTGTGGCCTCCTGGTTATCGGCGAATATGTTGGAGAAATGAAAAGTCAATGTATCAATGTGCATTCGCAGAACGTGGTTTTTGTCATCGGATATGCTTTTAGCTGTGTGTTCGTTTGCTGGGATGCCATTTGCGACTGGCTGTGATGTGAGCAGTTGGTCATTGGTGTACTCCGTATTGTAGTGTTTCTTGTATTCTAGACACACAACGCACATTCGGACCAATCATTGTTTTCATCATGCAGTGAATTCATCTTGGGTATCATGACTAATTTTACAGTGCTCAATGTCCCAAAATAGGGCCACGAACAGAATCCAGTGTTGTTGTGCCCTAGTAGTTCTCCACGGCTCTTGGTATTGTATGGAGTTCAGCAGCCATCAAACAACTTCCCATCTGGCTATCCGGCCGACTTGCCTGCCCGCATCACGCACAATGCACAGCCGGCCCTCTCTACTGGATTTCATGCCGGGAAGCACCTTCTCGACGGCGATGCTGCCGTTCGCAGCGCCCTTGCCGTCCCGTAGGCAATACGACCCGGTGGTCACGAAGCCGATCAGGTCGTCAGCATCGGGAACAAGGGGGTGCCCCCCGATATCGACTTGGTTTGGCGGAGGAGGGGGGTACGGTTCTGGTGGTCCAGTCAGTTCCTTGGCGAGCTGTTGTTGGCGGGATTGACGGTCGTGCGTAGATCTGGCTTCTTTGCCGCCCGTAGACTTATGCGACGAAGTGTTCCGTCCAGGAGCCTGAGCTAGCCATTGAGCACGGAGATCGTGAGGAAGTCCGTCCGCCGGCGTCGCTCGAGGTGGCGGCATCGTTGCAGGGACTTCGGCGTTTGAAGGCACTGGTGGGTGGTTGGGTGTTGCCGGCAATCTGTAGATTCTGGCGCATTCTGTCACGGAGCCGCCAGAGAGGAGCGTGATGCGGATATTCATAATAGCATTTGGAGGTAGCGCTGGAGGCTGACTCTGTGAAGGCGGAGCCATCTTGTCAAACTCTGCTTTCGTGATGTAGTTTAGGAGTTGCAATGATGGCGGGCTGGCGGGCATATTGCTTGAAGACTTGCCCGAGGCTACCGCCGGCTGTTCATTCTCCATGGCATCCGTGTCAATAGAATCGTCAGCTTGAACCAATTCTTCAACCTCTGTAGCTTTTTGAGGGCGGGCCAAGCCGAAAAGGAGCTCAAAGTCACAAGCCAGCCCATCGCCGACTTCCCCTTTTCTACCAGCGCCCAGATCTACCGTAGTAAACTCGGTTCTCTTGCTCTTGGGACGCTTGTCGTGGTCTTGTTGTCTCCTTTTCCTTTCCTCCAACTCCCATTCTACACCAGCATCAGTGGCCATAAAATCCCTCGGGAACCATGGGACGCCTCGCTCAAATGAAACCTGCATATTCTGGTTCAGACCGCCGAAGCGTGGATTTCCCCCGGACACAAGCGGGCAGTGGACGATGCTGTACCATAGCGAGGGAATGCATTTCCAAGGCATGAGCAGGTTCCACGTTCCTTGGGAGAGCAGACTCCCTGGTGCACGGGTCGCAGTTAGGATGACGGGGATGGGTGGATCCGTTTGCCTGGAAGGTTTTAAGAATGAGCCTGGAGCAGCAAGACTTCTTCTCTTGTAAATTGCCTTTTGTGATGGTAAACAGGTAGCTTGGAAGCGCGTGTTTCGATCAAACAGCCCGTACGGCTGTAGTTGATCCTCTGCGGGCCATTTAGCCAGTAATTCCATGACCTCTGATACTGTCTCGGCATCGGTGGGGAATTCCATCTTTCGAGGCGGGTGTCGTAAACGAGGATCCTGAATTGAGAATCCGAGGGCTGCGTTGGCAGGTAACGACGAAGGGTTTGTAACTGTTTTCAGGGACTCGAAAATGCTGGCATGCTTGTTTTTGGGCCTGTATTTCGTATTGTATGGCACCATGGTGCTTAACAGAGTTTCAGTAGACGCCGGGCCTGTCAATTCGATGCTACCAATTTCGAACCGTAGGTCCTCAACGTACACACCAGAGCCTTTTATCTTGGACAGGCGCACCAGTTCGGTGAATGTCTCCAGGAATGCTGCAGGGCAGAGCCGTATATAGAGCTGTCGCTTGTTACTAGTCGTGCTCGCCTCATCAGTTGACAACGTTATTTCGGGATTCCAAATAATGGTTGCGGGACAAATCGGTCTTGTTTGGCCGTCGCGTTGTCGCGAGAGACACCCCGTCCAAGTCCTTGAGCCCACTCTCCATTTCCTGCCCCTGTCGTTCCAGCACGTTTCTTGTGTAACTCCCATGGTCTTTAGGATCCTCTCGATTCCAGACGGGCTTCCATACAGGCCAATGGTGCTCATGTAACTCGTATCCCAAACCAAGGTGCCTCGCTCCCCTTGAGCACGATGAGTAGCCCGATATATCTTCTCATTTGGAGTCAATGGCATGGCAAAACGCCACAGAGGATTCTTGGGGCTCGTCATTCTTGCTCTTTTGGCATGCCACTTATGTGTTGGCAACCAAGTCTTGCTGATTTGTCTCCTTCGAAACCTCGCATGAGGTTTGGGTGGATCATTGAACAGATTTCGCCGAATCTTCGGCCTCGGCTGTCGCCTGGCAGCTGAATGGACATCTGCCGAAGCCTCCGCGCCTTCTCCCCCAGCAGTTTCTTCTTTTTTTTTCAAAGACTTCCTCCGCTTCCGAGCAGCCAGAAGACCCAATCGCTTTGCGGTTTCCGCCCGTATTCGTGCCCTCGTAGTCCTCGGTTTTCGTCTCCTGGCTTCCACCAGGGGAGTATTGTCCTCCCGCATCTCCTTCCTCGCTCTCGAACGTAATCTTCGGGGTACTCGTTTCGGATTATGGCTGGCGGTGCGGCGACGCAGTCCTCGGGGGACTTGCTGGAAGGCACGGCTGGCGCCTACAGCCTTGGACGTAGCCATGCTCTGTTCCATGGCATTGATCTCGAATTCATGCGCTTTCAGGAAAGCCTGGAGATCGATTTCTCCATCTTTGAGCGCCGCATCAGCGGGCTGGGCTGGGATGTTTCGCGCCGCAAACACCTTGGCCCTCTTCTGACGAGCCGCATCGCCACGAGCACCTGCGCCGCCATTGGTGCCGCCTGGTGCCGCATTGCGCTTCCCAGACGCAGGAAATGACGAGCCGCTAGATGCGGATTTAGGTCCCATGGCTGATTGGACGCGCGAAGACAAGCGCGGCTCAATACATGTATTCGAGTTAAGGGGGCTGCGCAGGCATTGATGGAAACGCGACTCGACTTTACAAAGTGCCCAGAAATTTGTCGTGTCCCGCAGTGCGAGCTTTATCGATAAGACACCCCACCAGCCGATATGGGAAAGGTGTACTCAGTACGGAGTATCATCGTCTGCTAAGAACGTAACTCGGTTAGTTCTGTAAGCAGGTAACTAGCAACTTGAAAATATCGAGCTTAGCAGGCTTACATACATGAACAGCACTCTATCTAACTAGCCCGCCCACCGGGCGACAGCCGACACACTTGAGCAACTAGAGTACTCCGTATGAGGGTTCGTCACGAAGATCCGCCTTGTCCTCCCGAAGAAGACGCCCGTGATATACTACATACACAACATGCAATATGCATGTGATGCTGATTACGTGCCGGATATTACTTAGGTATTGGATATTGTACTCCGTATTCCGTACATGCTCGTAATCTGTCCTTACGTTTCGAGTCGATGCCCCGCCGCCAGCTCACCACCACCATCACCGCCATCACCACCACTGGGCGCCACAGGAACCATCATCCGCGGCGCTCACCACGGATGCCTTGGAGCGAGTGGCTAACGGGCGGGGCTTGCCCGTAGTCCCTCAAACTATGTACCAGCGCACGGAGGCGAGTCTGGCAATAGCAGATACCAATTAATATTAATTTGTTAATTAACCTATTATAACTCGCTGGCATTTCGTAACATGCAGCATCTCATCATGCAACATTGGTAATGTTCCGATCAAGCAGGTCCACGCCGGCGCATCTCATCACGTCTGTCCGGCCATGTCTCTGGCCCAATCCGCGTGTGGCTAAAGCAAAGCGTCCGTCAGTCGTACCCCCATGTACTCCGTACTCTGTAATGCGGCGCAAGCCTTTCAGTGACACAAACCGCCGCACGTTGCTCCATCCACCGCTCCGCGGCATGCCAGATAAGGGCCCTGACAACCACAACCACCACCACATCCACAACACAACACAACGCACTCGCAATATACTCCGTACGTCGTGCAGTAGATACTCCCTATAGCACGTAGTTGCACGCCTGCCCGTTGCGCCACCCGGCATCGTCGGCACGTGTCACAGGTCCATCCATCCCCCCATTGCGAGAGCCTCATCCTTCTGCCCCCGTCGCCCGTCACCGCGACACCCAAACGGTCCGGGGCCAAGACCCCATACCCAGTCCGAGCGGCTGCCCCAGACGCTGCTGTGTGCTGTGCAAGTCATGGCCTCTCTCAGTATGTAAGCTCTTGGTTATCATCCCGAATGCCCCGTTTCCTTGTGTTACGAACCCTTTCTGGCCGTTTCGTATATCAGGAGCTTAAGCCCATCCGGCTTGTGCCTTTTTCATATCAGCCGCTGCCGCACACACACACCATGCATGATCCGAGCTTGATTTCTTTTTTTCCTCCACCGTGAGGAGCCATCTCTTTGTTTTTGATGCGCCGCGGTGTCATGGATCGATCACAATTGCTCGAGACACCCTCGACTAGTCTCAAGTGAAGCTGTCAAGATAAAATTTGTCTCTCATACATTCTTACAGTTCATACACTCACACTATATACCCTGCAAACCAACCCTCTTTGCGGCTGCATTTTGCGTCCCCAAGCTGGTCTGCTGGCAATCACGTACATCTGCTGTCCCAATTGATTTGGTAATAAACGTCCCGCTGACATGCATTTTTTGCCCACAGTTGGCAAGGCCCGAAAGGTAAGAGCCTGCTCTTGAAGTTCTTGTTTCTCTGGGGTACCTTGGTCTAAATGTAAATGATGGGTAACAAACAATGCTAACAAAAACATTGGCTAGCCTAAATTCGAACTACACCTCAAGGTCAGCAGCTTTGCATTGAACCTACCCCTACCCTCGGAGGATGCATTACATGCAATTTCTAAACAACCACCCGTAGATATATGACTTGAACAACATTCCCCTTGTATCCGGGAGCTCATTCATAAAATGGCACCTCGCTCACTCCATGCACGCTGAGCATCGCGGCCGCACCAGCAAATGCCCCATCTCAAATCACAAAGTTGACTACGGATACGGCAAGCTAGTAACCGGTATCCGGATATCAATGGACAAGAACAACAACCTCACAGAGTGCCCCATCGAGTTTGAAATTCTCCAAGAGTTTGCCCTAGCTGAGAAGATCACCCTCGGGCACATCAAGCTGAATCTAAGCGAGTATGTTGAGGAGAGCGAGTCCTTTGGTCGCGAAATCGGCTCTCCGCCCCGAAAACGCAGCAGCATCGGTGTCAGTCCCACCGCATCCGACGAGCGCGGCGACAAGCCCGAGGCATGTGTGGAAGAAGGCATCGTGAGGAGATATCTCATGCAGGACAGCAAGGTCAACAGCACACTCAAGATTGGTATTCTCATGGTTCAAGTAGACGGCGAGCGGAACTTCGTGGCCCCGGCTCTTAGAACCGCTCCCGCGTTTGGAGGGATTGCAGGGCTGGTTGCTCCGGAGGTGGAGGACGACACATCCCGTACGTAAATTTTGCTGGCAAACGCTGTTGGGGGGGTTACTATCAAGTGACGTGACGTGACGTGAAGTGACGGGTAACAGACTAACAAGCACCTCTTCCTAGCCATTCCCACTATATCAAAACCCCGAGACGCGGCCGAAGTGCAAGATCTGTACCGCCGCACCCTCGCAGCCTCCTGGTCACGCCAGCCCAACGAGCTCCCAGCAGATGAGTGTATCGAGGACATCTTCTCCGGCGGCAACGGCTGGAAGACCAAGAAGGAATCGCAATCCAACCACGACAGCGACGACGACGAATACGACGCAGGAAACTACAGTGGCACCCTCCGTCCAAGCGACTTCCGCCGTTTCGCCAACCACCATCACCAGCGGAGCCTCAGCGGCAACAACAGTGGGAGCAGGAGCGGCAGTCATAGTCGCCATCGTCGCGAACACAGCACAACCAGCGACAAGAGCGCCTCAACAGTCACAGGGGGGGCCGCCTCCAGCATCAGCAGAGGCCACAGACGAGGAGGACGGTTAAACCACCACCGCCAATACGACACCGATGGTAGGGATCCTAGGGAAGACGACCTCAGCAGCAGTAGGAGTGGTAGCTTGGGAAGCCTGGCCCCAGCCCTAGGGAGCAGTAGTGATGGCGCCGGCGGAAGAGGGGAGCAGGGAATGCGACGCGCCAGGGAAGTAGATGAGTCGGAGGCAAGGGATGATTTAGTGGCTTGGAAGTTGCCCAGCGGTGTGGCTGTTTGAAAAACAAACAAACACAGATAATGGTGGTAGATGATGAAAATAACGCCGACTACTACTTCTTAATTTTTTTTCCCTGAAATATACAGCTCATGGATGTGATAGATATTATTGCCGGTTCATCAGACGCCTGCTTATATACTGAGACTGCTTTGCTCCAGGCACTGTTCATACTAGCAGAACATATCTTGTCAACATCATTTCAGCAATCCCGCCAAAGTGGTCATGTTCCATTCATCTTACTCAATTTGTATTGATCCGCCGTCTCGATATATCATCGAGAGTCACGCTGGTCTAGTCTAGGGGGGAAGAAACAACAAACAAAATAATGCAAAATTGTCTTCCGCCTTTTTATTTTTGGTGTATCCTCTCCCTCGCATGTCTATATCAACGGTATTGCCTTTCCCATCATGCTCCTCATTCTTTTCGTCCCAGTTCCCGTAAAGATCCATATAAAACCAAGAAAACATAATAGTATGAGAAAATCCTATATTCATCACGCGCCACCCCATTCAACCAAACACTTTTGGATTATGAAACTCAAGGAGCAGCAAGGGTACCTCGGATGCCGCCTTTGCCGCCGACCTCCCTGGCAGTAACAGTCACGGCAAGGTCAGCGGCGACGTTAATGGTGACTTCGACCTTGCCACCCTTCTTGACGCCCTTGATAGCAGCCTCGGCGAGCTGCTTACCCAACTTCCAGATCTTTTCCCGCTTCTCTTCCTCCTCGTCATCAGAGTCAATGTCAGAATCGTCGTCCGACTCTTTGTCGCCGTTCTCAACGGGCTCTTTAGCCTTGGGTTCAGGCTTAGTGACTTTGATGTGGGTGCCGCCTTCGACAACCTTAATGAGGACATCGCCGCCTTGCTTAGGGGCGGGAATCTGAACGGTTCGGCGGGCTGGGGCGGCGGTTTCCGCCTGCATAATCGGAGTGAAGACCTCAGCGCCTTCAGCGTTGGTAGTGACGACTCCAATGGCGTTAGAGATGTGCTTGACGGTGGTGACAGCAGGGTGGGTGGACTGCTCAATGTCGTTGGCCTCGTACTCCTGGATGAGGGAGGCCTGGAGTGCAGCACCACGGACTTGGGCCTCAGACGGGTTGATAGCGGTGGCGCTGGTGGCGGGAGCAAGAATCTTGGTCGTCTCGGGGAAGATGGTGCGCAGGTTGTTAGCAATGCGAGGAGTATGAGAGGTGCCGCCGCACATGATGACCTCGTTGATATCGAGCACATCCAAACCGGCCTTCTTAATCACGCCTTCAACGAGGCGGTTGAATCCCTCAAAGACCTTGCGGCCAACCATCTCATATCGAAGGCGGTTGATCGTAGAAGAGAAGTCATAGCCGTCCGCCAAACTCTCCACGCTGAACTGGGCGTTGGTTCCCAGGCTGAGAGCTTTCTTGGTGGCCTCAGACTCCTGTCGAAGCTTAGCCAGGCTCTTGGCGTTGGATCGAGGATCCGTGGAGTGCTTCTTTATGAACTCCTTGGCGAAATGGTCCATGAGAACCTGATCAAGCTGTACACCAGCGAATTCGTAGTCGTGAGCAGTAGCCAGGATAGTGTACATGCCACCTCTTGAGGCAACAACAGCAACATCTGAGCGAGTACCACCGAGATCAGCAACGACGACAATCTTGTCCTCCACAACAGCCTCAGGACGAGCATCGTAGGCCAATACAGCGGCAACAGGGTCGGCAACAAGCTGCAAGACTTCCAACCCGGCGTCGTTGGAGGCTTTGATCAGAGCCTCACGCTGCTTATCGTTGAAGTTGGTGGGAACAGTGATGACTGCAGAAGTCACTGTCTTGCCTAGGTAATCTGAGGCGGAGGTGACGAGGCGACGCATGAATCGGATGGAAGCTTCGCTAACAGCGACGGAAGAAGCGTCGCTCTCACCATCCTTATCCTTTACGGAGAAGAAGACGTTGCCGCCGTTATCCTGAGGGTGAGCGGCGGCGTGGCAGTGAGTAGGGTCGATGGATTTGAACCTGAGAGAAGCGCAGTGGGAGTTAGCATCGCCGCAACACCTATCATTACCCAGCCCTCTGGGCGACAGCCTGCCCATGGGTTTCACCAAAAGATAAGAAATATTGATATACTTACTCCTTGCCCAAAAAGTCGCGGAAATAAGCAACCGTGTTAGAGGGATTACGGACCAAGAAGGCCTTGGCCTGGGCACCGTAGTACTCTTCGCCATCGACGTACGACAGAACGGTAGGGATTTGTCGGTCTAGAAGCAGTCACCCGTCGGTCAGTCCTCACGTACAAGAGTTGGCGCCTCCCTCAAATTTCAAATCGCAGCCAGACAGTGCTTCCCAGGGGGCAGAGTACAAACCTCCATCCTCATTGGCAATGACCTCAGCCTTATCATCGACCGTGAACGCAATCGAACTGTTCGAGTTGCCAAAGGTGATGCCTATGACCACCCGATCCGCAGGCTCGGGGCCGGGCTTGACGCCGCTACTTTCAGACATGTGGTGAGATTAATTTGTACAGGAAACGGGCAAAGCAATGTGTCCCGGCGAACGCAGAAATCAAAGATAAATGAATGTTTTGTCCTATTCCCCAACCCGATTGCTTATGTTGTAAGAAAACGTCAAGGTTGTGTGAAGAGTTGGTAGCCTCTTGGGAATCTGGGTAGTGGGGGGTTTTTTTTTTCTCTCCAAAAAATTTCGAGGTGCTTGCTGCTATCTACGCACCGCAACGCACCGCCTTTGCGCGCGGGAGCATTGTAACGGACTTGCCCACCCCATGAAGGTCCATATCTCCACACCTGCCGTACTATTAGCATCCCTAGTGGATTGGCCCCTCCAAAACTTCAAGCAGCAGTCAAGTCAAAATGTTTCTGGAGGCAAGGCTGTGCTTTCGCAGACTTGCACCCCTTGCACCTGCACACATCCACCACAGCGAACATGTCTTTGGATCCAGTCTTCGTCCTGCCGGGCGACCACATCGACCCTGACCTTATACCCTCTCATCCGAAAAAGCCTCTTCGGCTGGGCCCTGGTCTTCGTCACGTTCCGCCAAACGATGTTCTTCCGACACTGGCCGGCCAGTTCGTCATTGATCGACCCAAGAATGCCATCAGAGTAGAAAATTCGGAAGGACGGGTACTGGTCACCCCAAAATAATACCAGCCGATGCTGTCATAAAGGAGCACTGAACTGACATGGCATCGCAGTATGTCCCTCGAGCGGGGGAGCTCGTAATTGGCACAATTCACAAGAGCGCCACGGACGTTTACTACGTTCTATTATCAGATTATACAGCCCCCGTTTTACTACCACAGTTATCGTTCGAATCAGCGACCAAGAAGACTCGACCTATTTTAGCAGCCGGCGCATCGGTATACGCACGCGTTAGCTTAGCGAATAAGCACATGGATGCAGAGCTGGAGTGTGTCAACTCTTCAACGGGCAAAGCAGATGGCCTGGGCCCTCTGACAGGGGGAATGTTGTTCAATATCTCACTTGGGATGGCAAGACGGCTCATGATGCCAAAGAGCGTGCAAGATGGCAAAGTTGTCGTTTTGGAAGAGCTCGGTACTCTGGGTTTACAGTTTGAGACGGCGACAGGGCGAAATGGACGGTTCTGGGTGGACAGTGAAAATACCAAGACGATAATTGCCGTTGGACGAGCAGTCCAAGAAACAGACGAGAAGAAGTTGGGTGTAGAAGACCAAAAGAAAATGGTCCGGAAAATAATAAAGGAATTGAGCTGAAGCTCAGCCTATGTTCAAAAACAATCGCTAACCTTGGAGAGCATGCGTGCAATGTTGACCTCTCATGCTACCTTGCCGTGCCTATCCCACAACGCCTGAACCCGTAATATCTTTTGCTATGACCAAGAATAACGAAATACCCAACGCCCTGCCCGTTGGCCCAGTCGTATGTCAGTGACTTTTTTTGCCATCTCATTTCGAACATACCCCTGATACATGCATGCGCTTTCTGGTTCGACAATGACCCAACTTGGTCTGTGACTATATAACCAAAACGAAAGAAAAGAAAGAAAGAAAGAAGGAAAGAAAGAAAGAAAAAATTGTAAAACATACAAGAAAGCTATACACGGCGTCCTTGCATGGCAATTCACTTTCAAATTCCCGCCTACAGGCATTGCACCTGCAGCGGGATGAATCCAACTCATATGCTGTAGTTCAAATAAGTGACAACTGAGCAGTCCTATTGACTCCATGACGAGACCTCGTCACCACCGGGTCGAATTGCCCGCTTCCAGATGTAGAGATGTCAAAGCCATGATTCAGGTACCGCCCATTTCCGAGTCGATTTCCACAGGCTCTGGAAGGTCTTTTTGATCCATATTATGTATTTTGGTCATATGACGTTTCCAGTTGTCCTTGCGTGGGAATGCTTTCCCTCCCGACTTTGAGTAGTCGCAGCCAGAAATAGCACAGTGGAACTTCTTTTTCTTTTCATGGCGATCATTTATGTGCCGTTGCAAGTGAGTTTTGGTCCCAAAGCCTTTACCGCAATTCTTGTAAGGGCACTTATGATCCTTGAGGTGATATCGCTGGTGATGCCTATCTCATGATCAGTTTCCAATAAACTTCCGGAAATATCTGCAGCTCAACAGAACTTACTTGAGCTTGTGTGCCTGGTCAAATACCTGATTACAGCCAGGCTCATCACATCGAAACAGTCCAGTTTTGGAAGACTGGAATCCTGGCTGTGGCGACGCACTATGGCGAAAATCGGAACTGTTCATTGAGCCAGGCGAGGGACTATCGAGTTGCGTTGAGGGGGTGTTTTCTGTGGACGACCCGGTCGAATGCGTTCCTTGGCATGGTGTTGACTGGTCCGAGGGATAGCTTGGATGTCGGCTACTCTCCGGGATCATGGAGGGACTTAGGTGATTGTGGCTATGCAGGTTGACCATTGGCACATCGTGGTCCCCGGTTTCCCGCAATCGCTCAAGCGCTTCCTGATTCGTTGGAATTGCAGATGGTGCAGATTGCGTTGCGTCTGAGTGTGATGATGCAGAAACAGAGGGCGTAAATGTCGAGACATCTTCCTGTTTGACTTGGTCCCTTGAAGATGAGAGACCTGGTGACGATCCGTAAGAATTATCAAGGAGTTGATGCTCCGTCCTATGCCACATTTCCGATTCAGTTGATGCCGGCATAATGTCCATGGGATTCACTGTTCCGGGGGCTGGATTAGAGGGCGGCGATGGCAAAGCCACGAACCTGCTCTCAGACGGCGGTGATTGTGGCGGAGTTATGATGGCTGGTTGAGGAGATGTTGATGATTCACCTGCCGACGAAGCTGTCGCAGTTGGTGCTGCAGGCGGCGACGACGGCATTGACGTCGTAGTCGGTGAAAGTTGAGTGGGAGAGTCAGTCGGGTTTCCTGTGGTGATAATCATGCCTAGCTCAGTTCCCTCGTTGGCCTGCGATGAAGGAGGCTTTTCGTCACTCGACAACACTGACGCGAGTGAGTTTCCACGACCGCTCTGACGACGGAATATCTGCTTCACATTGTGCCTAAAGGAGCTGCCCCGCGATAGTGTCCGAATTGGTTCAATGACATCTGGAGTGGTTTCCATGCCAAACGCTGACGATGGTATTGACGGGCTGTAGTAATCGGCACTCGTTCCCTTGAGAACGCCCGGGTTTTCATCGGGCATCGAGGCCGGCATATAGAAAGGAAACGGCGTTCGTTCTGTTTGGTAATCATCGGAGAAAGCCTCGTGGGGATGAGCGGTCCCGTCTTGCCAGGGATAACTATCAGTCGGAGTGGAAAACTGTCTTGATAGCCCAAGGCTTCCATTCTGCTGCGTTGTGTTGCCATCGTGAGGTGTCCAACCGAGTTCCTTGCTCTGAGGGGCCCCGAAATCACCGCGTGGTAGGTCCCTATCTTGTTTGAACGAGTCCGTAGACGACAGGCGATGATGTGAGTTCGGGTCGGCAGTGGCTGCGCCGGCAGGCTGCGCATGGCTGCCAGTTTCGGTATCAAGGAGACGTCTGGCTCTTTTGCGACGCTTGACATGATGAACAACAAAAGGATAAAGGCAAAATGCCAAAAGAGCTACGGCGACGACGACGCCAATCACGACACCTGCTATTGCTCCGTCGCCTAAGTCTCGCCTCAACACATTGCCCCTGGGCCCTGGCCTGCTGGTCATGGCATTCCCTGAACTGAAAGGCCAAGATGTGCTGATTATATCGAAAGTATAAGCAATCGCGTTTGCCAAACGACGTTCGGGCGAGCTCGCCGTCGTGATGTCGTCGTCGTCCATGACCATCAATCGTGGCAGAGCTCTAAGTGGGTCGGAAGCCAAGACAGTCGACGGCGAATTGGAAACTGGAAGCTGGGAGGCCGCCCACGACCAAGGTTATCGATTCGCGCGACGGCCGCGGACTGGCCTGACGGAAGAACTGCGCAGCACGCAGCGACGAGAAAAGCGAAGAATGTGTCGAGATTATCAAAAATACATGGCGATTCACTAAAGTACAGGTCGAGGTTGGAAAAGAAGGGACGTATGACAATGGAGGAGCCCTGCCGCAGGTGAGAGATAATAACTAGTTACTTCCGTAGCTTCCTCACCGTTACGGGGGAGGGGAGGAGGCCCCGGCGAGACAGGCTGAGCTGGCTACCTGACAGAACGGGCTAGCAGCCAACCTGGGGGTCGTTGCAGTCGTTGTTGCCAACTTCTTTTGGCGGTGCAGCTCGTGCAGTTCGCGCAGGTGGCTGCTTAGCTGGTCGTGCGGCCAGCCTGACGATCCACCACCAGTCAGTAGTATTCCGTCTGCCAGCCACATCCGCCAACGTCGACGAGCTTAACGTCCACGTCTACGTCAACTAGTCCAGTCCCCCACAATACTCACCAGCGCCAGAGAGCCCTTGGGTTGGCCTGAAATGCGTAACTTATTGTATAGTATGGTGGCAGGGTGGGAACTTTGGAAGTGTACCACCACAGCACCACAGCTGGGATCCTCTGGGCGAGGAAGGCGGCCTGACACTTTTGTGGTAAGACCGGTTGGCCGGAGGCTAGCTTCTAAATTGGTCAACATCCAGGCCTTTTGGATCCCGGGTCAAGCCCAGTCAGCGCGAGGCAAGGTATTCACGCGGTTTGGGGTCCGAATTCTCGCCAGCCTGTAGTTATGGAGTAAGCTTGCCAGCTCCTCTCAGGCGGGCATGGATGTGTGTAACCTCAGAATCTGCACGCCATACTCCGTACCTATCCTGCTCATAGTTACACCACAAGAAAATGAAGCCGCCCGGGGTTTATGCCAGTGTCAATGCCAGTCATATAGTCAACTGTCCCCTCGCCGCCGGAAAGTTGAAGTTAGTCTAGTGATATTGACACCTCGCACTCTGTCCGTAGACAAGGCGGAATTCTTCGTCTCAACTCATCCTGCCGCCCTCGTCCAGTCGTGCGTAGCCCATGATATACGGAGTATACGTACCTGGGTACGGAGTACTGCCCCACTAACTGGCGGCCGCCTCGACACCAAACAATACTTGTTCCCCGCCCCAGGTCGGGACCCGCGCTGCGACAGGACATCCCTGTAAAGTCTAAGTCCGGAGTACGGGGTAGAGGTCGTCACAGCGTCCAAATAGAATGCCAGATGCCACTGCGTTGAAAGTCGCTGCGCTATCGTTGGACTTGCCCAGTATATGTAGACCAAGTACCTACTTTCGGTGGAACCAGACGCCACCATGGTATCAAATAATTCGTACTCACTACAGGGCGAAAATAGCCGGCTGACCATCCTGGCAGCGATATCTGATGTCATGTTCTATGCGAAGCCAATAAGATCACGTTGTGCTACCCGATAGCCGCTGCGCATCAAGAACGACTGTAACACATGAGGCATTGTGTCACTTTCTTATCTCTTATAATTAAATATTCATCACATTGTATTCACTAAAATGTGGGCAATGGGACAGCTGAGAACCTGCATAAGTATCTCACCTGCAGACCTCGTCATCGCAATCAGTAAGAAGTCTCATTGATTGATTACTACTTTGCTAACAAGGAGTGTCTCGATACTTTCGGTACGTCATCATTTCTGCTCACACCTGACGACGGTAACGGCTAGATAGACAATTTCCTATCCCTTCTCCTCACCGTTGTTTTGACCGCGCAGCCGTCACTTATCTCAATTATTCCAATACCCAAACCGGTAGGCACATTGCCAACCAATGGCTACCTCCTATTATAGAGACATTTTGTTAGGGAACATATGCCGCACTTCAAACGTCTCTAACTGTGACATTCTCTCTTCTCTGTACAGGTATCAACATGAGCAGTTGAGCCAGTTCAACTTCCTTACTCATTCAGCCTCTCAAATGTTCACCAATCGTTTGTGGAACATTGTGTCCTCCCATAGTTTAGATAGAAATTTGCTTCGTCGAATTCTTTCGCGCCCATGAAGCATATAAGCCATGGCTGGCCTCATCAGAATCAATTCCGCTTGACGCGCTCTTGTAATAGAGACGTTCAATCTTCTTGGATCATCCATAAAACCGGCTGTTTGAGTGCGAACCAAATCTAAAAACACAACGTCTGACTCATTGCCTTGGGCTCGGTCGACTGTTAGAACCTGCACTCTTTCTTGCCATTCCTCCGGCCACGTCTTCACGGCTACCTCGTATTGTTTGACAGCAGTACTATACGGCGTTAAGATCATGATCGTGCCTCTCTCGCTTTCGGTTCGAAGGCCCCGAAATTGATCATCCTTGAGCAAGCAGGCGGTTTGCGCTAGCACCCAGTCGTGATGAATCGGGTTCCAGAAGCTGTCCCGCTGTCTCTTTTCCTGGCTTGCTTGCAGATTGATAATGATACGATTTTCGTCAATATCTTCTACACCACTGACATTCTGAAGAAAGTTCTTCAAGTGGGCCACACTTCTTGGATAAAGGTCTGCACCAACGTAACCTGATATCATCTCGCCGTTGTAAAACAGCTGGGACGGTAAGCGATGCAGATTGGCAAATGCTCGTCTGTTGACGAGCAACTTGCTATTAACTGCGTCGACATGGTCTACCCTGGCCATCGTGCTTAATTTGAGTTGTGCTGCAAAGGGGTTGAATTTGATGCCAGCGTGAGCGTCGTTGTTCTTCTTTGCATTCTGGACAAACGGTTGCGTCTGCTTCACATCCCCTGTAAATATCCACGCTTTGGGGCTGAAATAAGCCAAAGGGATTAACGTGGTCAGTTCTCTGGCATGAGAAGCTTCGTCCACGAAAACAAGGTCCGGCTTGAAAAATTTAGAGAACCCTCTGCCATATGCCGCAACAGGGGTGGTGGCAATAAAATCAGTTCTGGCTAAAACAGCACGGTAGAGCTTCGCCACATGCCTTCTTAAAGCCTTCCAATTATCGACGGTAAGGGTCTCACCACTGTCCATTTTGTTCAGCAGCGTCAGAAGGTCTGGGAATGCGTCTTTTTTGTTGTCTTCAAAATATTGCCAAGAAGCCTCGTCAAGCGTGGGAACGACGGCTGAATTTTTTGAAAGCTGTGTTTGTTTGGACAAGCCTGCTACTGTTAAGAAACGGTCCGTAAAGTCAGTTTCAGAAGGTTCATTCGCTCCTTGCTCCTTTTTTCCCCGAGGGCCTTGCAGTTTGGAACTTTCGCGCATTTCGCGAGGCCATCCATGCATTCTAACAATACGCAAATCAAGCCCTGCTTCTCTGCACAAAGCGAAGTACCGATTTGCAGCATCATCAACAGTTCTATTGATGTCTACTAAGAAAAGAATGCGACCTCCATTCGGTCGGCGCCTGACCCTGCTTTTGGTTTGTATGATTGCTGCAAGGACCATGTTCCATTCCGTTTTCCCAGAACCAGGACACCCGTTGACAAAGTAAAGGCCATTTGGTATCTTTTGCAGGCCACTGAAAGAGCGCAAGTGATCCTGGTTGAAAGACTGGAACCTTTTCAAGACTGCGGTGGGAATCCTATGAGAGGTATGTGTTGGGTTTCTCAGCTGTGGGAAATCCTGATGTAGATCATAATAAGTCTTCCAACATGTGTGATAGTCTTGAATCATTTTGAAAGCCTGCCGAGACTTAAAAGACGGACCTTTCCCCTTGGCTTGTTTGTTATTGGTGAGGTACCGGAGAGCAGATAACTCGGCCTCAAATGTAGTGGACTGCACGTCCCATTCGACCGTGATCAACTGATGATCGTTATGTTCTAGACACACTTCCGCTGGATTCTCCATGGTAGATGCAATCCGAAATCCTGCTACAAGATCGACCTCGACATGATCACCATCTGAGTTCTTCCATGAACGAGGCACATCTACCTTGAAGGCGGCATATGTTCTCACTCTTGCATCCCTGACTCTCTCAACGGCTTCAAAGGGGTTAGGTATTCGACTGGTGGGGAGATGGACAAGCGAATACTCGCCGTCCTCTCGCTTCACGGTAGACAGCATGTCGATCCTGAAATGATCGGTAATACTTGGAAACATGTTGCCCTCTCCACATTCTGGAGGCTGTACTAAGAAAAGCCAAGACTTGTGAAAGGCTGTGGTAGTGCTCGGAATTGCGGTTATTACCCAACATTTGAACGGTCGCGCCTCTTCGTTCAAAATTCGCAATACAAGTTCTTCATTTTGCATTTCGATCATCGTTCCTTGCTCGTGTCTCCAGATGAATTCGTCCTCGACGGGAAATGTGTGCAACGGAACGAGAACCTGTGTACTATGTAAGCCACAGGCTGGAGCTATTCGATATGCCTGGACAAACTTACCGAATCTGGCATGTGGTGCGCCAATAATGGCTGATCGGCCTCTTGTTTTATCACCGCCATGTGACTGATTGAAACTGCCCGATTTCAGGCTGCTTGAGAGTGAGAGGGCGATTGGGTTTCGGGAAGGGTTTGAACCAGTGATAAAAAGGTCTGTATGACCGAAAACGGTTGTGGTCAGTTAAAACAAGACGAAGGATGCACAGTAGCCGGAGGATCGAACTGGCTGCGGGTGAAGAGGAAGAAGGCGGAGTCGACTTAGAGCCGATGTTTGTGTTTGTAGAAGTGTACTAATTAATTAATTGCCTTTCCGGCAGCACAGCTGTGACGGCTAAATTGGCAGCTGTCCATCAAGTGCCAGAGCTCCTTTGGCAGCTGCCCCAAATCTACACTTGGCAGTGCCGCGGCACTCAGGGTACCCTATGGGCTTGTGTGCTCAGATTTTCAAGAGAGAAGAAAAAGGCAAGATTGATTGAGCATAACTGATAAATGTGGTAACGTCGGAATGCTACATCGGTGGCCCATACCCTTCGGAGTTGACCATATTTACTTCTGTTCTCCAACTAGCTGCAGATGAGTGTCCTTCGACAGTTTAAGCATGGTGTCAATCCTGTCCATCATCTGCGCAAAGGCATTGTAAAGCTTATATCCCTCAATGAAGTCCCCACTATCCAGGTAAATCTACTGCACGAGGGGATAAGTTTTGCGGTGTCGCTCTCAACTAATTAGCTGACCTCAAGCACGTCGCTCTCCCAGTCCATCGTATTATTTGGTGAGCCCCAGCTGATATCTCCGGTGTCAGGCAGTCTATCTAGCACAGCAACTTGATTCGGACGTGGTTGATATGTTGCCACACGATCTTGTCTCAAGAGCCATTTTTCTAAGTGTTTATATAAAACCTTGACTGTGTTGGGAGGAAACGCGTTCCCTATTTGGCGTTTGATATTCTTCTTTATTCCTCTGAATTTATGAAATATTGGAAATCCTTGTAAAGAGGCGTATTCTCTGAGCGTATAGTTTCGAGTTCCATCCGGATAATAAAAGTCACCATGACCGGCACATACCGTACCAATTTGGGTATCGAAACTCAGTGGTAGCCGTGGTGGGCTGTAACGAGGTTCTGTAGCCAGATCGTGCAAATCGTCTCCGGGTCGAAGTCGGCTTAAAGCTTTGCGAATAGTCGTATAAGGTAGCAATGAGCATCCTCCATTCTTCGAATGAGTCGACGGTGGAAATGTTGGAAGTGTCTCCCCAGGTCCGGCGGCAAGGATAATGAGGCGCTTACGGGATTGCGCCGATCCCCAAGCGGACAGTTCCACGACCTTCCATCGAACAGAGTATCCTTGGTGCGTAAGATCTCCGATTATGGAATGGAGGTACTCTTTATGTCGGTCAAAGGCTAACCCAAAGGTTTCTTCCAAAGTCACTAGCCTTGGTCGTAGTGTATGGACAAGCTCATGACAGCACAGTATTGCATCAGTGTTATCTTCGTCTTGAGCTGAAGGTCTGGTGTGCGCTGGTGAGAAGTACTGGCAAGGCGGAGATATGTGCAATACATCTACTCGAATAGAGGATTGTTTGTTCTGCTGAACAAATGTATCAATAGACATCTCGTATAGATGTGTTTCTGGGAAGTTTGAGGAATAGGTATCCCACACTGCCGGGTCATTGTCAACAGCATGTGTGACCTTGAATCCTGCATTTTGCGCACCTCTCGAGACACCGCCAGCGCCAGAAAATGCGTCAAATAACGTGTATTTCTGATCAAACTGTCTGGTTAAGTTGCTGGACTCATCTGAAACCCGATTGATGTCAACATGATGAGCAATAGAACTATGGCCAGAACCCCATGAGCCACCTCTATGTCGCCCGCCTCGCCATCTGTTGCAAAGTGCCTCTTCCAACACAAGGTACTGTATTTGCAAGACTTCGCTCGGCAAGATTCGTTCAATTGCTTCTTCATCAGTTTTTCTGGTCCACTTCCATCGACAGACGAGGGCAGGGTAGCCCTGAATTTGATGTAGCCTAGAGGGTGCTCGCTCTTGAGCTGATCGACGCGAGCCTTGTTTAGATGTGTGTTCCGGATAAATCGCATTTGTGGTAATTAACTTTCGTTTTCTTAGAATCATTTCTTCCTTGACATCAATCAAGAGCGCGTTATCATTGGATACTCCACTAGGCTGACTTGGGAATTGTAAAACCATACATAGTTCGTTCGACTTTTTGGGTAACCGACCCTTCATGTTTCGGGTTCTCAAGAAAGGGAGACCTCGAAAAATTCGTCCCTTAGCCGTTCTTTGAGAGATGTCTCTAACTCGAATGAAATCAACTGGATATGTGCCAAGTAGCGTGTCTTTGACTTCGCAAAGATCACTAATACAAATTTGGTCTGTATGCGAACGAGTGCTGTCGGAAATCCCAGAGCCACATAAGTAGCTAGAGTACTGTGGAGAAACACCTCCGCAAGTTAAATCTATGATCTGCTGGTCATCTCCCACTTCCGTAACCTCATCATTGCTGTCGTATCCGAGTGTGCAGGAGCTTGCAATGCTGCCACTGCGGTTTCTGCCGATGCTGCTTCCAGTCTGCGGAGTCAAACAAGCCATGGCTAATTCTGAAGGGCAAAATGAGTTTGATGAGCACGCAATTTGATTCGAGGGGGCGTTGGAAAGTCGGAAAACGCCAGAGTGAAGCGAGTGAGTGGGCTTTCTATGGCCGATTTTATCAAGCGCCCCCGATGTTTGGAGAAGAAATGTAGCTCTAGCGAGGTGTTATGGAAGAATAGAAGCAAATTGAAGGCGAACGGAAATGGAGCTTTCATGGTCTTATGGACGAAAAGAAGTTTACGAAGCCTCAAGACATTGTTTGATACGCCCTTGAAAAGTGGCGAGGTTAGCTTGTGCTGGGAAATTCACCGTTTGTAGGACTAGCCACTGAAGGTGACACGGACCAAGTTGATATAACTCTTACCTACCTAGGTACGTAAGCAGCAACTTAATTTTGATGCACAAAGAACTCACTTGCACCCAGATAAGTAGACGAAATAACTCGTCCACTACATTGTGCTGAGGCGACCTCTAGCTATGATTTCGTGGGTACGGTGCTGATACAGTCTTGGAACTTTGTATCCGAAAACGGTATAATGACCGGTAACGAAACAAATAACATATTTTTATTGGAGGTCGTGGTGCGCTGCTTTGCTAAGACGGTAGGTTTCCCTGGTACTCTCAGCCGTCTATTTCCAAGTCTTAAGCGATCTGCATGAGATGAAAGTTTGGAGTTTCTGGTGCACGAGGTCACTGCAGTTGTTAAATTAGCATACTTATCCGTCCTACACACAATTTAACGGCCACACAAGCGAAACAAATTACATATGCAGCTTTGAGTAGTTTCTAAAATCGAGTTGCCCAGCATTGCTCGCAAGTAAAGTAGGTATCCGGCAAGCCTTCAATGTGAAAACGCACGGACCACGCGGCTCCTCCACACGCGCGCCGCCTGAGCACTCAACGCGCTCGGAAAAGCTAGGCCCAACTTTTTTAGCCATTCAGTCCTTTGTCGCCGCTCCAACTCCTACCAATCGAACCACCGACGTAATCAACTTCGCGGCGACGCAGACCTCTTCAACCTCACGGCTTCCTTAAAGACAGATCCTAATTCTAGCTTGTGGCTATTGCTACGGAAGTTTGCTGACGTATTTTCCGGACTATTTCACGGAAAATTCGTCTGCATTGAAGATTTGATAGTCGTCCCGTTTCCGACTCCCTGCTGGGCGGCTCAACTCGTAGCTTGCTCTCTCCCGCTTTGTAGCCACTGTACCCGAAGACGAGTGATTAGGAGAAAAGAGTTTCTTTGCAGGGTGTCTACTTATTGAACTATTGCCTTGCTGGCAAGTTTTAGGGTGCATCCTTGCTGGCTTGGCTGGGAATTGGCGATGGGCTCCGGACTCTAACGCTAATATGTCAGAACTCAACGAGGAGCTATCTAAGTGGTATGAGGAACTCCAGAAGCTCCCCCCCGACTGCCACTTGCTGTGCCCGAAGATTGGCCCGGACGATAACGAGAACTACAAAACTTTGGACGGCATAGAATCCGACATCTCCGCCGACGAGAAGAAGCAGCGGGTCGAAAATGGTAACCGTCGCATCGAAATCACCTACTGGAATAGCTTGATATTTGGCTTTGATAAAACCGCTGCAGGGAAATGGCTCGAAGAGTTTAAAAACAGGATTGAAGGGACACTAAGGACATGCTCAGATTGTGTCCTCAACTGGCATATGCAGCGACCCCTCTACCTTCAAAAGTTTTCCGAGTATGTTATTGCACCTAGTTTCCCCTTTAACGCGAATGCATTTTAACAAGCTGCAGAAAATGGAATGAAGATGTCATTCTTCACATTCAGGACATGCTCGATCGCATCGATGTAGGAAGAATCGAACACAATTTGACCTGGGCAAAGGAATATATTAGCAAAATTGAAGACAGTGGGATCGTCTTCAAGAAGGCACGGTTTGGGGATGACCTACCAACTGTTCTCATTGCTATCTATGAAGCGCTGTGCTGTATGCCGTACATGGCCGGTCCAGAGCAACGGGCCGTCTTTCAGTATGTTTTCATGCGTTTGCAAGGGAAGACTTATCTCAAGCTAGGGAGCAAAGATCCTTTGCCAGGCATGACATTTTTCCTCTTCGATCAAAAGAACGAGGACCGTCGGGAATGGGCGCAGGAAAACTGGAAGGCTATTGATGCCAAGTCAATCACAGAGGCACAGTTTGACTGGGCAGTGAGTGCTGGCTTGGTCAACGCGATTGAAGAGATAAGCCGCAAGGATCTCAATCAGCCGCCGGTGGAGGTATACTTGGAAATTGAACGGTTCTGGGAAGGGTTTGAAATCATCCTAACAAAGTTGCCGGAACACCTCATTCTTAGCCGACTCCGCAGCATGGAGCTGCGTCCAGGTAGTATCAACGTGTACGACTTGCTCTTCCGCCACATTGCTTGCCGCTCGGAAGGGGTCCTGGTTGTTACAATTCGGGTAATCACGACGTTTTTCAAAGAGTCTCCCAAAGCGTTATGGGATGTCGTTGGCGATGCTCGACCGAACGTAATTGCAGATCTTCTTTTCGGCAGTCCTTTCTACAAAACCCTGCTCAATCAGTCTCTGGACGACTGCTGGAGCGGTTTCACCCTGGATGACGATGTTGTCCCTTTCCCTACTTCTTGGATTCAACCCTGGCTCCTGTCGTTGACTCGAGATCACAGATATGATGCTTGTGAGGTTCTCATGCACACACTGTTTGGTAGCTTGGCTAAAGACCCTTCTATTGGCGAACCAGGCCAGTCAGCATGTATTCGTGCTGGATTTGACGCCATGCATTTCACCATGAAGTCATTTTTGGACCCAAGTACACAGATCGTATCAGGAACTATTAATTTATACGCAAGTGCAGCCTTTAATCTGGTCGGTAAGCACAAAGATCTCATCTTAGAGAATCTGCGGCCACCAAGAGACTCCCACGAGGGCTGGACCACGTTCAAAGTCTCGGACGCAGCAAAGTCGGTTTTTCAGGCAGCTATGAAACTGGATATGAAGATGTTCTCAGAGGAGTTTCAAGCCATCCATAGCAGCAAACAGCTTCAGTCAACAGTAGTTCGAAATTCTGAAGCATTCTGGGAAGGTATTGTCGAAATGTTCGATGCTTCTGCGGACCAGGTATCTCTTGCGAAAGACATATTGATATCTCTCGGGCCACTGATATCAGTAGAACAAATACGACCCCGTAAAAGTGCTAACAAGCTGGACGAGTCCAGCCAACGGTTCAATACGTCTCTCAGTGCCACTGCTAGTGTATTGACAAGGATTCTGACACGAATATCTGAAGTTGATACTACAGACCTGAATATGTTGTTTACTGATCGGTTGTCCTTCCAAGCTATCGTAGGACTGTCTGTTCATGACGATTCCAATTTAGCTGAAGGCTCCGCAGAAATACTCAAGAACTGGACAGGCGAACTTTCACGAAGTGCGGCTTTACAGCATATGTCGCAGTTTCATCCAGACCAAACACTGTCCTCTATTGTTTGGACTCTGGAAAGAATAATGAAAAATCCATTTCCTTGGGGACCAATTCGGCCGCTCCTGAACATGAGTCGAGATGTTCTTCAGGGCTTGTCTGATCCGACCATAGGAGTTCTGAGGACGAAGACTTTGAACCCAAAGTCTGCTGCTATTGTGCTACGTTGGTGGAATGAGCAGTGGCGATTCGTATCGAAGTCTTGTCTAAACATTGAATCCTGGTCGTTTTGCATTCCAAACAGCACCATGACAGAATTCTGTCGGGAAATAATGGAATTGGCGGAAGCCCTTATCGCAGAAGACGGCCTGCTTACTTCTGCCACCGCCTTGGGAAAGAGTGAGAGAGAAGTAATGCCTATCATTCTGGGTCCGGCAAAAGATAATTTTCGTGGCATGGAAAACATGATTCGACTTAAGGATAGATGGTTGGTCGATGTGACGGTTCGAGTTCTTTGCAAAATTCTTACCCGACTGCGAGAAAACAAACTGGAAATTAATGCTGGCTCTCGGAAACTCATCACAGATGCTTGCATCCCTACTGGCAAGTTTGGGAAATATATTCGTTCGACAAATTTAAACGATCAACAGCGAGCAGAGCTGCTGCAGGCACTCGGCCATGACGAAGACGTCCAAATTATTCAACTTGGCGTGTCCTCGGATTCGTCAGAGCGATCATCTATGCCGAGCAAGGCTAAGGCTAAGGCCAAGACGCAGAGCAAACTTGATGCTTGGTCCAAATCAGCACCACCTGGTAGTAAACCCTCTGACCCAACGCACACGGGAAGAACCAACCGGGATGATGTCCTGGACTTTAGCCGATCTGCAGACAGCCCGATTCTCAGACAACTTGCGGCGCAGCAAGCAAAAGCAAAAGTTAAGGTTCCTGACCACAAAGCTATATCATCTCTCAAAGAAAGCAGACAAAGAGAGAAGGCTGAAAAGGCAAAGAGAGATGCCGAGGCAATTGCGAGAGCCAAGAAGATACGAGGAGAAACTGTGCCGGGCGAAGGGTCGGGCATCAACGGCCTAGGTGTTATTGGAAAAGACCACGGGAGAAGTGAAATCATGGTTAATAGCTCTGATGAAGATTCGGGCGATGACAGTGACGACTCTGATTCTGACAGACAACTTGCCAATTTGAGCACTGGCGGCCAGAAAGGCCTGGACGAACAGGAGAGGAGACGGCAACAAGCGTTGCGAGACAGAGTTCGACGGCCTGTCAAAAAGGTTCGACAACAACGGTCTGTCAAGGAGATGAGGGCTCGATTGGTTCCTCCCATGGACAGATTACACAACACAATCCTGGCATGGGATATTTTCCATGAAGGTAATGACCCGCCTA
Source organism: Conoideocrella luteorostrata (assembly GCA_032433595.1). NCBI lineage: Eukaryota > Fungi > Ascomycota > Sordariomycetes > Hypocreales > Clavicipitaceae > Conoideocrella > Conoideocrella luteorostrata. The sequence goes on from JASWJB010000034.1 coordinate 122,409, forward strand.
ATGGGCCAGCTGCATCTGAGGTAGCTACCAAGTATTCCGACCCTCGGTCGTACCAAGCTACTTTTTTTCCATTGCTGGCGTCAGAGGCATGGCGTTCTTTTGTAACTGCCAAGGACGAGATAACATCCCAGGCTTTTGGCATGAAAATTGCAAGTCGTGCAAGTGTGGACAGTTTCCTGGAAATTGCCTTTACAATGCCTGTTGTGCAAAACCGAGAAAGGGGTGTTTCAGAAGGAGACATCTTACTTGTGTCCGAGGCTGAGAACCCACTGAACAACCCAAGCTCACGACATTGTCTGGCAAGAGTTCATCGGATCACTTACAAGAAAGATCTGATTGAAATTACGTATCGTGTTGCTTCTCGCAATAATCAGCTATCACCCGTATTAACGCCAGGTGTTAGTGTACATGGTATCAAAGTCACGAACATGACAACAATAGAGAGAGAGTATGCAGCGTTGGAGAGTCTGCAATACTACGATCTCATGGATGAGATTCTGAAAGCTGAGCCATCGCCGATCATTCGGTATGGAGATGAAAGGATATCGAACGCCATGCAAAACTGGGCACTAAATCGTGGCCAAGCAATGGCAGTGCTTGGTGCGCACGAAAACGACGGGTTTACACTCATTCAAGGGTAGGTCTTGATACAAAATTAACGAATGTTTGCAGCACTGACTTAGATACAGACCTCCCGGAACGGGTAAAACAAAGACCATTACTGCTATGGTCGGTTCGTTGTTGTCTGAACAGCTTGCCCAAACCACCAATGGCGTGCCAGTAGGCGCTCCGCTGCGGCCCCTAGCAACACCCACACCGGCAGCCCAAGGGCGCACCAAGAAGCTTCTCGTTTGTGCTCCAAGTAACGCAGCCGTAGATGAACTAGTCCTTCGTCTCAAGGGAGGTGTGAGGACAACTGGTGGGAAGACAAAGCCTATCAGCGTGCTCCGTCTTGGAAGAAGCGATGCTATCAATGCTGCCGTGAAGGATGTTACACTCGATGAGCTTGTTCGAAACCGATTGGAGGGCGACAACACAAAAGACAAGGCCAAGGCGGAACGAGACAAGCTTCATGAAGACGCATCCAAGATCAAAGACGAGCTGTCCGAAATTCGACAACGCTTAGACGAGGCTCGTGCTCAGGATGATCGTGCATCGCAGAACACCTTTTCCAGGAAATTTGACGAGCTGAAACGACAACAAATGCAAATCGGTAAGCAAATTGATGCCAATAAGGATAGCGGAAATTCTTTGGCTCGAGAAATGGAAATGCGGCGACGCCAGGTGCAACAGGAAATTCTCAACTCGGCACATGTTATATGTGCCACACTCAGTGGCAGCGGGCATGAAATGTTCCGCAACCTCGATGTCGAATTCGAAACTGTCATTATTGATGAAGCTGCCCAATGTGTTGAGCTTAGCGCGTTGATCCCGCTGAAGTATGGGTGCTGCAAGTGTATCCTTGTCGGTGATCCCAAGCAACTGCCACCTACCGTCTTGTCCCAGTCGGCTGCCAGATTTGGCTACGACCAGAGTTTATTCGTGCGAATGCAACAGAATCATCCCAAGTCTGTTCATTTGCTTGATATGCAATACCGAATGCACCCAGAAATTAGCAAGTTTCCCAGCACCGAATTCTACGAAGGGCAACTTCAGGATGGCCAGGACATGCTCCAACTTCGACGGCAGCCCTGGCATAACAGTGCATTGCTTAGTCCCTATCGCTTCTTCGACGTGGAGGGTGTTCAAGCAAAGGGCCGCAAAGGCAGGTCACTGGTGAATACCAAGGAACTGGATGTTGCCATCGAGATGTACGAACGCTTCAGGAAGGAATACGAGCAGTGCGACCTAACCGGGAAAATTGGCATCATCACACCCTATAAGGCGCAACTATTTGAAATGCGGAAACGTTTCATCAGCCGATATGGCGAAAACATCACAGACATCATCGAATTCAACACCACAGACGCTTTTCAAGGCCGCGAATGTGAAATTATTATATTCTCTTGCGTACGAGCCAGCTCAACTGGTGGCATTGGTTTCATGACAGACATTAGACGTATGAACGTTGGTCTGACGCGTGCCAAATCGTCACTGTGGGTTCTTGGAGATTCCAGAGCCCTAGTTCAAGGTGAGTTCTGGAAGAAACTGATTGAGGATGCCAAGGCCCGGGACCGTTATACAAAGGGAGATATATTGGGCATGTTCAGGCGACCTTTGCAGCAAGTCAACCCCTCTTTGGCTTATTCTACTATTCAAAATCCGTCACCCAAAGACATCGACATGGAGGATGCGCCGTCGGCAAATGAAGCTTCAGACGCCGCGCAAAATAACACGAAACCATACGATTCCTCACCTTATAGCATCATAGCACCTCGCCCCGATCTCGGTGAACCCAGCAAGCCTCCTCGAGATATGACCAACAACAAAACAAACATCATTGTACCACGTGAAGGTGGTCCGCCAACCATACACACGTCGAATAATCAGCACACCGAGAACAAAAAACGAGCTCTGGATGGCTCTGATTTTGACCAGCAGTCATCAAAGAGAGTATGTGACAAGTCAGCGGTCACTTGCGTGACCAGTAATACTACCCAGAATTCTAACATGGCAACAGATTGCAACGAGCAGCAAGTCACGAGGTGGACTAATGGGCAAATTCGGCGGGAAACCGATGACGCAAATGAAGCCACCAAAGGATCCCTCAGCAATGTCTGTGCTGGGAATGGTACCCCCGGAACGACCTCCAGCGAGGACGACGATGGATTCGAAAGCGATTCCGACGAATCAAACGCCGAGTGGATCGACGTCGTCATCAATCCAACCTAGCAGCTCTATGGCTAACACAAAGGTATGTGCACAGCTTCAACTGTCCATTACGTTGGTACAGACTGACACTGTATACTAGCCGATGAACAAACCACCGCCACAGGCCCTTCGAAAGAAAGCCAAACCAAGTTTGTTCATGCCTAAGAAAAGGTAACATGATAAGCAAGAACGAAGGATCATGATTATTTTCGTTTTCTCTCATCCCATCCGAGGAAGTAAATTATCAGCATAGCGATGGCGCACTTCACACTTTAGACGGTTGAAAACATGTTTTAGGCGTCCTGGAAAGCATAGGATACTAGCTTTTTTGAAATTAGAATATACTTTGCATAGGGCGCGAGAGACGGAACGCTGGGTTCGCTAAACCCATCCGGAGCGTTAGATAGAAGCCATTCAAAGATTGTGTGGTAAAGGGGGACGAAGAAATCGGGCTCCAACAGGGTAAAGATGCTTGGTATTTAACCCGGCTTCTCGAACGCGAAGCTGAACCTCGTACATTGTACGTAGTATGCCATGGTGACAAAGATGTCAGATTGAAGACATTCAGGCTGGCGTGGATGCCGGATCATATCGTCTGCCCAAGAAGCCAACGGTCCACAACATAGCAGAACATAGCAGAACAGAGTAAAACTTGATCAATCGCCGTGGACGGAAAACATCGATGTCCATGGCAGAGGTTGTCTCAGATGGCCATGATCTGCTACCCACAAGAAGTTGGATCAAATGGGCGTCGCTAGACAGGGTCGATCGAATCTTCTACTCGTCCCTCCATAGTGCTTAAGCAGTAGTTGCAATGTGGTCCAAAATCGAGAAGGTCATCGTGCCGGTTGTGAAGTACATTAGAGTCCACAGCCAGAGATGGCTGATTGGCGTCACGGCGAGATGGGGCCTTGTAGGTACCGTATATTACTACGGGAGTAGTACAGTCCTAGTTACGTAACTGATCGTTTGCAATATGTAATAATACTTGGAGAAAAGTCGATCATAGCAAGACGGGGGCCGAGGTGGGATAGCTGGCTGGATGATTAGAACATCGCTACGGAGTAGTTATTCCATCACAATATTCACGAGTACTGTTCTCCATACTCCGTACACATGCTGGCGGTTGCTCGCAAGCCTTTGCCGGAAAAGGCCCCCCCCCCCGGTTGGTCTGTGACAGGGAGAACTGAGACCATGCAGCAGTTGTATGCAAGAAACGGAACATTGGCGGGGATTGATCAGAAAAAGATCAGATGCATGCATGCACGCAGGCATTCGAGCATCTAGTCGCTCAGATCCTTGACAAAAGGTTCCAACTGCAGCAGCAAGGTGGCACGGTGGGTGGACGCATACAATACGAGCGCTGGAGCGGCGCAGCACTAGAAGCAAACGAAAGGGGACTCGGGGACATGCAATATGCTATTGCATTATGCCATACAGCCTGCATACCGCACACTGCATGCTGGACGACAGGGCTGTGTGCAGACTCTGCCGGCTAGCCAATCATTATCCCTCTGTCAGGCTGGCGAGCTGCATATTCTGATTCGGAAAAGCAGGTGTGGAGGAAGAAGGGGACGCAGTCGATGACAGCGAGGCGGGAAGCTCGTCATCATGCATGCAGGTGCTGAATACCTGCAGGTCGGTGGTGGCGACTGAAACCTCTATATTGCTTTAATTTACAGAGTATTGATTTTTAATTATTTTTTATAGTTTGCTACCTGCCTCCTCCTTGTTTTACACGCGAACTAATTAGCAAGCTGGCAAGACGAAGCCTCAATCTGCCCATTCTGCTCTTCAATGCCCCACCCGGATAGCACGATGGCATGATGGCCAAGATACCTACCAGGGAGCTCCCGTCGTTTTTTTGTTGAGCTGAGTTCTCCCGTAGATATAGATTGAAGCTGTGGAGCGAGCCCCTGTCTATTTGCCTGTCTGTCTCTGTCTGTCTGTCCCGACAAATCTGGCTTTGTGGACGCGGCGGCCAAGCAGCAGACCACCAGAGCCACCAGCGCCACCAGCGCAACGGCAAGTTGCGGGCACAATAACATCGCAAGCCACTGCCCTGCTATCCGACATGTTCCGCCCAATCTCGTCGCATGGGCAGAACGAGTGGTCCGCGCTTTTCGCATCTCCATCTAATTGTGCGGGGACACACGCAGACAGAAGCACAGACCTGCCGAAGACAGATGTGGGCTATCATCGCTGCAAGATGCAACAGCAACCAAGTTTGGATCTCATGGACTCAAGCATCCTACTCAGTTCAGCTACACCGTCGTTGGACGTTCAGCTGCCGCTCGGACGGACAGCAACCCAAAGTACTGGCACTCTTGTCGCCGACTTAACAGAGTAACCACTCACTGTACGGAGTACGGAGAACAAGATAGTGGCGATGCCTCAGGGACTTAGACGCGCACAACTCAGCTCCGTGAGATTCATTTTTGAGAGCGGACGGTGGGGCAGATCTGGCTGCACTCGGGAGCATGGAAGCATGCAGTTCGGCTGCTACTCTGCGGTGCTCCGTCCTGCGTGCTTGCATTATATTGTATCTACGGAGTAGTACCACGGAGAACGGACGGACTGACCAGCATTCTAATTCATTGCGGCGACGACGATCTCGCTCGCCAGCCGACTCGTAGAGACGGCTCAGCTCGCCGCCAGCTCGTCGCCAGCTTGCCAACCGCCCCCCAACTTCCAGGCTCGCCCGTCCTGTGTTGTACTTACAATACTAGTACTGTATGTACGGAGTACGGAGTAGGAAGACAATTATGTGTTGCCAAGTGGGCCGCGGCACTGGCCAGCCAGCCTCCATCGTGGCTGGTTCCTATTTCGCCCAATCCCTGTTCGCTCTTTACCAGGGGTCTCGTCACCCACCGCGCTAGGGTCAAGACTTTCTTTTTCTCTGCGATGGTTCAAGGCAGCTGGGCCATCTGCCTCCTGCCATTGGGGCCAGGGACATTGCCTACCACGGCGTGCTGGGTTGAATGGCGTTAGATGATGGAAGGGAAAGGGTTGCCTCTCGCGCCTCTCGTCTGTGGTGAAGAAACCTGGATTCTCGTCAGCGTCCGCGCTGTGACGCAGTTTCCCGCTCAGCTCGCTCAGCTCGAGAGTGGTCTGGCACTCGAGCATCTCCTGCTCCATCATCTGTGCAACTGCGGAGTATTTGTACATGTGCACGATGCAGTACGGAGTACTACTAGTACCACGCTGCCCATACTACCTTACTGCGGAGTACTTGAATGGGTGGACATACTAGTATACACACACACACTTGACATATTATACTAGTAGCAGGACAGCCCAAGGCGCCCTAGTTGGATCAGTGTGGACGCTGGCCATCAGAACCCCCGGCCTCTCTCGACGGGATGGCAATTAAAAATTAATTACGGCTCTTCCCCGACGACCAGAGGCTTATTGAATAGGGAACCACGCGGCACAGAGCTCCGAGTGCAGTAACTACTTGCTCTGTACTCCGTACAGCACGACCGGATAACTAGTTAGTAGGACAATAAGCGGTAAAGGTTAAGCGACGGTTCGGGTTTTTGTTTCACAGCCATTCGAATTCCTGTTCCCGCTAAAACTGGCCAAGCAGGGAGTGCTCCGTACGGGGTACGGAGTAGATAGCTAGTAATCCATCACCAACTCCAGCCGCCTTGTCACTGTGCGTCGGCGGTTGATGTCTGCAGGTGCAGGGTTTCCAGATCCCCAGTCACCTCAACCACCCTGTCGGATACTCCATACACCGACCGTCCTTCCTGCAAGTTAAGTCGTCTGAGACTCTGGAGTTGTGCAGACTTGCCAGAGGCTGGAGGGCATCTTCAACAAGGCACTTGCAAGGGTCAAATTTCCGACCCTTCTGTGATCTTCCGTCATCTTTCCTCCCCCGGTTCAGAGCCCATTGGGGATTTGGGAGCTTGACGATCACTCGTCATTTATTCCGTGGTGTACGGAGTGCGGTGTTCCTTTTACACCAGCACCTCGGTTCCTTCACTCCATTTCCCCTCTGCTTTCTGCTCCTCGCGGATTCACAGCAATACTTCTCCTTGTCACGTTGGAGTGTCCGAGTGGGTGTGTTGAGCTGGCCGTTGTTTCTTCTCCCTTCTTTAAGACGATGCGAGACGCCTTCGCCACTACAACCCTTCGCTGCTGAGCATCTTGTCCGTTCAGCCAGACTCGGCCGCCAGCCTCGCTACCGGCTTCCCTTTCTTTCCTTCTTTGTTCTTTTTTAGTTCCATTTAGCTTGTTTTGCTCGGGACTGAGACCCTGCGTCAATCCATTCCCATTCCCAGCCGCGGGGTTTGATTCTTGCCTGGTGAACCAGTGCCCGCCTGAGACAAGTCCTCCGGACCACACTGGAAGCAGCCAGCCCGCCAGGCATGTGCCGGTCTTGAGCTTCATCCAGTCATCAGACACCAGCCACTTCTGGTGTTTATTTTGTCCCGCAAAAGTATTGACCGGCTCCTGATCGCCTGCATGCAAGGGCGGTCTGAGAGAGGTGCTCGGTACTGTAGTTGAAGGCCATCCCCTCCTGCCGTAGCCGCTACCGCTGCCACTGCCACTGTCACGGCTGCTCGCAACGTAATATATTAGGTAGGGAGGTGGCCGTCATGGCTCGTCCCGTATCCCTCAACAGGAGATACACGGCGTCATCAGCGGACGACGCCGCTCCGTCTTTCTCTCCTCTGAGTTCGAACCCCTTTGTTCTCCATCGCCGCACCCACACAGGCGTGGAAGAGCCTCAGCGTGTAGAAAGGTCTGGGGGGCGCCCGCAGTCTGCCTTACCACACCAGAGGGTTCGCAACAACCTCTATGCCGGCGATCTACACGACACGATGCCGCTGGCGGAGAGAATTCTTGCATATCGATCAAGAGATGATGTGACTGCTCTGGTCGACTTTCTGAAAAATCAACCCCCTCCTTCATACAACTTCATGTCCATTCCAGATGATTGCGGTGACGATAACCGCGGCCGATGGTCCAAGATCAAGACCATAGCAAGGAGGAGCAAGTCGATGCCCAGGGAACGACAACATATTCGACTCCCAGACTCGGCAGTGGCAGGCATGACCATCGGTGGTCACCGGCACATTGCCATCTCAATTCCACTGGAGGCTACTCCGTATGCCAACGATATGAGGTCGCAGTATCCTGTCACCACCCACAACATTCAGATGGGTATACCCAGCAAAGAGTCAGTCCGCACATACCGGAACGAAAAAGGTGTTGTGACCGTATTGCGGCCTGTAACAGAGCTCCGCGAGGCGGACGCCAGATCAGTCGCTTCCAAGCGTCGATCTCCTCCATACGCAAACTCCCAAGGACTCAAACCTCCACCCGTCCCACCGTATAAGCCAACAGGCAATGCAGGTAGTCGACCCCATGACTATATTGGCTATCTCCCTACAAAATTTGATACACCATCACTTGACGATAGCTCTGCGCCATGGCACGTTCCTCAAACGCCATCGAGAGCCGAGGGATCCACTCAAAACAACCAAATCCCGCCTATATTTCAACGGGCTACCTACCCAGCTCGTGGTTCAAGTATGGTTGCCAACCGAGGCAACACAGACCCACTTTCTATTGATGGTGTGATTTCGCCTCAAGAGCAGGTGTCACATATACCTATCGTTTCTCGACCCAGGTACTTCTCAGAATCGTTCAACCGCGAGCGACAGGCCTCCACAACAGGCAACAACCCGGTAGGAGATGAGAGCAGGAAAGGGTATCAAAAATCAGATTCTGGCTCCCAGCCTTTGGAAAAAAATGATGTCCGTCCAATTCTTAACAGAAATGGAAGTCAAATCCGCACCACAACCTTAGTTGCAGACAGCCCTCTCTTATCGCAGGATGATGATTCTTGTCCTCCAACGCCCGGCTCAACAAGGAGCAGAAAGGACATTGTCAGGGCGAAAAAACGACGAGATATGGAGGCTCTATGGCAAGCTAGAATGAAGGAGCAACACCAACGTAATACGGGGGCTTTGGACACGAGTCAGCCAACAACAACAGCAACAACGCAGACATTATCAAAAGTGACAAATTACCCATATGCCGCCGTCTCAAAGTCAGGATCGAACTTGACCCTGAGCAATCTCATGGTGGTGATGGATGTGGAGCCATGTTCAACTGACGACACAGAGCCAGCTGTGTGCCCGAAGTTGTCGACTTCAGAAGAAGCAGCCAAGAACCGAGCAGAATCACCAGCCCCATTAGTAACTGTTAGCAGTCCAACCATACCAACACCTCCAACTTCACCTCGCAGAACGCCACCTCAGAGACATAGTGCATCAGATAGGACGTCGCTGACTCGCCGACGAGAGTGGAAGGCCGTCAGAGAGAAGGAGAGAAAGGCACGAGAGGCCATGATGGTAGCTACAGCTAAGGCACAGCAGCTAGCGTCTGGTGGAGTGACATATGATAACGGCGCCGTTTCTCAGGCGGACCAAGAGGTGCTGCGATTGTACGAAGCGTATCGGGAACACCGCCTTCGGGATATGGAGCGACGTCTGCACAGATTAGAACGAAATGGCGATGTCTGGCTGCAAGCTCTGGTACCTGTTTTGAATAGCATGAACAAAACCCTGGCTGGAGAGAACGGCCAGTCGCTAGAGGACACCAGGGACTGGGCATCGGATGGCGAGATGGAGGGGGCCGCGGAACAGACGAGCCGGGACGTGCAGAAGAAGAGACTCACACGAAGGTCGAGTTTGACACAGGCCAGACTGTTGGAAAAGCTGACTGGACAGAGTTATGACGATGATACGTGGAGTGATAGCATTAGCAGGAGTGACGACGCGAGTGGTTTGGGTACTATCGAGCCCCTAATGAGAGAGCTTGCGGGAGAAGCGAGGCTTTGGGAGGGCACGACGACGCAATCGCCCGTGGCCACCACGAATGGACAAATCCATGTGATATGAAGTAGATAAAGGGGATGATGAGCAAGAATGATGGCGGTCCGCGAAAAGCGATGCTTGCCTTCCCCCGCCTTTTTTTTGCGTGTGTGGACTTGGTCATATCGTGCGACAAGGACCTATGTCGTATACTAAATTAGGGTGAACATGTGTGAGCCTTTTTTGTGAGAAGTGGCTTTGGAGGGATGAACATTCATCTGGTGGATTAGTGAGCGTGCTGAGGCAAATTTCAGTCTCCTATGTGAGCAATATACAGTTACATGGCCATGGCATGACAACAAATACATCATCATGCTACTCATATAAGACTTGATAAATGTGTGCGCTGTTGAAGCAGGCAACGGTACTACTATTTTGACATGGTTTTATGGGGAATGCGGCTGGTCGTGTTGGATGGATGCAAAATAGCTATCCATCGTGTCTATTGGATTGCTTGGAGTGCACAATGCTCATGTCGGCTTTATCTAACTTCAAATAAGAGCCAATGAGAGCACTGTTCTTAGTTGTTGAAGCGCCTCTCGTTTCAAGTTTGGCTCAACAGTGCATCTCCCTAACGTCGCGTGTAAGTGGCATGGCAACCATTGCACCAAAATTGCATTGCCACACAGCCAACCATATATATATTCCTTTCAAATACCAGGGATTTCACATTCATCCCCACCAAACAGGACAGCTCTTCTACGTAAATACCATGTGAATTGCCCCCGTCTGAATGGCAAGTAAATAGCCAGCCATTGACATGGGCATCATCATCATCATCACGACCACGACAAGCTAGCTCCCTCAAGTCAATGACGTACCCACAACTCCCGCCCTTCGTTTACTTCACTTCAATTCACTTCACTTCACAACCACCACACCCATCATGCCAATACACCAACACAATTCCACGACGGGGGGATCAAAAGCACAATGCCCTCCCGCCCCTGGATCTTCGTCTGCCCATCCAGCCGCGGCATCGGCCTCCACCTCATGCAGCGTCTCCTGCGGACCACCACCCTCCCCGTCCTAGGCACATTCCGCCACGCCGACGACTTGTCGCGCACCAAGAAGGCCATTCTGTCCAGCACCAGCAAAAGCACAAGCAGCCATGACGAGATTGCACTGTCTAAAAGACTGCACCTCCTCCACGTAGATGTCACAGACGAGACGTCCATCCGCAGCGCCGCCCTGACAGCACGCGACTTGTTCCCCCCCCACACCCATCACTTACATCTCTCGTGTGCGATGCCCGGCGTGCTGCGGCCTGAGAAGAGTCCCGCGCAGGTAGATGCCGGTGCCAGCCTGCACATGTTCCAGGTCAACACCGTGGGGCCGCTGCTCCTAGCCAAGCATTTTGCAGAGTTTCTGCCACGACGAGCCACGGAGATGGATGGCACGGCGGCGGCGGCAGCTGGCCTGCCCGGCCATGCTACCTGGCTGTTCATGTCTGCGCGGGTCGGCTCCGTCACGGACAACAAAACCGGCGGGTGGTTTTCCTACCGCGCTAGCAAGGCGGCGGTAAATAGTCTGGCCAGGAGCTTGGATGTCGCGCTGGGTGCGAGGAGCGGTGACAAGGCGTTGGCGATGGCGTATCATCCCGGCACGGTGAAGACGGACTTTAGCAGGGAGTTTTGGGGGACCGTGCCGCAGGGGAAGCTGTTTAGTCCGGAGTATGCGGTCGAACGGATGATGGAGGTGGTGACGGGGCTGCGGGTAAGTCAGCGGGGGAAGTGTCTGGATTGGAAGGGAGAGGTTGTTCCGCCGTAGATATCACGGATGGTTCTTGGTGCATCGTGTAGTTTCAGTGATGGAATGGAATGGGACGGGACGGGATGAGCGTTCTTCTGATCGTGGATCATGTCTGCTTCATAATGAGGAGCTCATGAGCATTTCTTAAGAGGAGAGAGAGAGCGAGAGACAGAGCGAGAGGGAGACAACAGACGTCTTGGCCGGTAAATCATGTACAATACATAGCATTAATAGAGAATATATGTTTAGAGCATCCATCATCTAATCTTCATCAATGGAGGTTCCTTCTTCATGACCTCTACAACTCCACCTCCTGGAATGACGCACCGTCCGGCGTGCCAGATGGCTTCTCCTCCGCGTCTTGTTTTGCATCATCGTCTCTGTCCTTGGCATCTTGATCCGCTTCAGCCTCCTTCGCGTCTCCCTTGCTCGATGAGCTTAGGCGCAGAGCAGCCATCTGCTCTTCCTTATCCTCTAATCTCATCTTCTGGTCGTCGGGGTGCGAATCAGGCTTGGATTTTTGTTCAGGTCCGTCAATGGTTTTCTTGTCGTCGGCTTCATCATCGTCTTCCTCCTCTTCCTTCCCACCGTCCGCCTTTTCATCATCCTGGTCCTTGTTCTTGGTATTCTCATCATCCTTTGAAGCAGCAGCAGCAGTAGCAGCAGCAGCAGGCGTCTCATCCTTGGCGGGAAGGGGCGGCGGCGAATTTGGTTCCTGACTAGGGGGCCCTGGCCTCATGGCATCAAGGTAGAACTTGGTGACGCCAAGAATGCGGCCATTCTTCTCACACGCGTCCACCCATTCCGGCCGCACCACGGGGATGTTCGTCTCAACAGCCTTCTCCCAAGCCGTGCCTCGGCCCTCAGTGGTCACGAAATGCGTCGTGTCGATGCGCACGCCGTCCACGATCTTGGCTCCAATCCGCTCCACAGCCTTGGACAGGTTCTCCTTGGTGGCGGCAGGCAAGATGCCCGTGGTGATAGTGATGCCACTCAGGTCCGTCATCTTGTGCGTACGCACAGTCACCTTCTCGCTCGTTCGTGTGCCCGCCGTCGTCCTCAGAACCAGATGGAAGGTGTATTCGGTGTCGACGGCCAGCCCGCTGATCTTGGTGCTGTGCATCTGCAAGGGGCGAGGGATGTTGCCGGCCTTTTGGCCATTTCGGTACAAACTCAGTGATATCAGGTCGGCGGTGGCCAGCTCTATGGGGTCCCATTCGAGGACTACAGAGGTCTGGGTGGCATTGCGGCAGCGCAGGGCGGGGCTGGAGGGCTCCGAGGCGCCAAAGGAGTGGAAGATGCGGTCTTGTAGGGCGCGGAACTTCTGCTCTGCGGCCGCTTCCTTCTCGGTGTTTTGGGAGACGGCTATGTCGACGATGCTGCCGGAAGAGATGTTGGGCGGGAGGAGGATGGAGGGGAACTCGATCTGCGACGGATTAGATTAGACGCTGGGTGGATGTGTCATGGGGGGGAAACGAACCAGTCTCTTGTCCGGCGTGAGGAGGACCGTGACGCCGGCATCGACCTTGCCGACGGTTAGGGACACGAGCATTCTTCGGTGGACGATGCAGTCGCGAGGTGGAACTGATGGCGACTCCTGAAATGAATGTGTTGCGTGGATGTTGGTTGGCACGGCCAGCAGTCGGCCCAGAACACTTGGTAGCGCAATTGGACGACGTGAAGCTATGAAGTTCGGTCGTGTATAAATGCCCGAGGTGGGTTCGGGTCGTCACGCTGTTGACAATGTGTTGCGTGAAGAAGGGGGATTCGGGTTGATTGAGCGCAAGATCGTGGACACACGTTGAAGCTACTTCACCCCCGTGCAGCCACAACAACGGCAAGCGACAAGCGACAGGCGACAAGCGCCCATTGACAAGTTGTGGTGTGGCATGGGACAAGAGCCGGCTTGTGATTCGTCAATGGCCCACCTAGCCGGCTGGAGTTGAAAGGGTGGGACCCGGCTTAATTATATCTGACAGAATGCGGAACTAATTAACTAACTATCAATCTGCTCTACTATACGGAGCACAAAGCACCACCATCTGACTTATATGTGAGACTGCCTCGCTATCAAATGTGTCAGGCCAAGCGAGGGAAATTGTTTCGGGGCGCTACGGGCGCCGATTGCTCTGGGGAGACTACAGTCAGAGGCGCAGATTGTTCGCCCACCTTTATTTACTGTCCGCACCGTGGCGCCGCCCCGAGAGCAAGTAATAATGAAAACGCTTGATACTCTGCATATCAGCCTTCCGTCTCTATAACTACTTCTACACGGTGGAGCATTGTCAATCAACTTCTGAAGAATGCTATCATCAACCCGGTGCTAAGTATCTTTTGCTGCCTGGCATAATAAAAATACCTTTGTCGTAGATGAAGGGCGCAAAAAATACTTGGTGCTACATATTGCATACAAATCTCACTTTCTGAGGCGGCGGAAATGTACAGCAAGGTACTCTGGTTATGGTGGAACCAAATCTCGCCTTTACCGCATGCAGCGGCGGCGTTTAATTATACTTGTCCACCGCGTCAACTCTGGCGCCTTTGTCATGTAGCAGCTTAGCTACAGCCTCATGTCCCTCCTTAGCAGCCTACGAGAGCGGCGTCCGACCGTAGTTATCCTTCGAGTCAACATTAGCACCGTGCTTGAGTAGTATCTTAACTATTACACGATGGCCACAGATGGACGCTAGTATCGGATCCGTAATATACCCAGGCTACTCCTTATTTTTATGGGAGTCCGAGTAATCGCATATGCCACGAATAGTCAAACAAGGGAAATGGTTTACGAGTCCAGCAGCTTCCATTTCAAAGTATAAAATGTCCATTACTGTGGCAAGCTTATCCCTGATTGTGGCGTCCTTCATTAGCTGATTAGCTGAAGCGATTAGACCGTAGTGAATTGCTGGGTTATCATCGTAATCAGTACGTCTAGATCGCAATATTAGCTTTAATGGGTCGTCAGCACAGGCTTCTGCACCGCTTGCGCTATGTATTGGATGTACGACTCCCGAGCGATACAGCCTGTCGTTGCTTAGGTCTGGTCGACAATACATCTTCTGTAGTCGTGACTTCCTTGGAGAATGTCATTGATATCTGATTTAAGTCTATGGCCATCACTCTCATATTCGGAACTGATCAGAGTCATTGCTGTACGCAGGAGAGTCTGGGGCATACTCAGGGTGGTTTTGCCAAAGTCGTACTAAAACACGCCCCCATTCCCATTTCGAGGGGCGCTGACTACGACGTCGCCCAAGCGGATATCGTGGTTCTTACTTGGCACGCCGCCACCAATTCCGACCATTAGACCAATTTTAATATGTATATTGATAGGTATGCATCATGTCCCTTGCAGCGCTTGCAGCGGAGGACATGCCATACTCCCCGTCGGGCAAGACAGCAATAACGACATTGTAAGCTCCCATTTTGCCAGTTGTATAAACGTTGTTATCATCAGGGGACACAACTGGCTGGTCTTTATATTCCTCATCGAGGAATTCTGGCGCGGCAACGAACTCGGTCTTCAGGGTGCAGATGCAGCCAATGATATATATTCCGGGGATCGACATGCTGGCTCATAGGGCCATGACGTCGTGAGAATGCCAGATACGCAAGATCGTGCCCTCGAGCGCCAAGGAGTGGCACTACAGTGCAATTCAGATTATCGGTAGGCAGGCTCCTTGTTGCATATCAGAGCTTGGGGAATCGAAGAAATGCCCGAGACAACATTATTGGCGTCGAGCAGAAACCAACACTTGTAATGACGGAAAGAACGCAACTCGCTGTGGAAGAAAGTATCCGGATGAGAGGTAATGGGTGGTCCGCAGGAGTTGGGCTCCATGAGTGACGGGATGAGGTATGCATGCGCACGCATGCACGGGACGAGGCTGCGTGACACAGCGCATGTCACCATCTCGGTTGCCGCCCTCCTGACGCCCTCTCAATACCCGGACAGGAAATCATGAAACATGGCCCTAAAACTTCATGAATGCAACTTGCTATTCTCCCCTGCTGGATGGCTTTTGACGCTCTGTCGAACCCACCCAACAAAGACCAAGCTCTGTCGAATGCTGAACCGTAAGCTTCATCTCAAACGAGCTCATCGACTGGCCATGCCATCTCAGGAATTCTGTATGCATCCCGCCATGATTTTCGTGGATCGGTTAATAATAAATACAATATTGGAATACTTGATATATATACTTCAAGGTTTTATTATTGTGAGGCGATGTGCACCGACTTTTGAGCTGTGGCTGTTGGCCTCACACGTGTTTTAGTCACACCTCACCGCCCTCCGCACACCTCTTCTTGTATTCCTACACTCTGCTTCTACTATACGCAGTCCACTATCGCAATACCTAGCTATTTAAAACATCCGACGTCGTTGCTTTGCACTACCATCTTAGAGATCGCTTCCCGAACCTTGTCTCCAAGAAAGAGTTAGATCCGCTATCGGATTCTAGCCGTAGCTACACACACACACCCGTCGCTAAAAACCATTCGGAGGCCGATCGGACTTCAGCGCCAATGTCCGAGGAATTCTAGCTGCCCTTCTATCCGGTCCAAGATGCATTCATTGCCAGAACTACACCCATCTATTTACTGTTTATTATACATACTAAGTATCCGTACGGGGTACTACCGAGTATAGTAATACCAATACATGCCACCACGTGATGATATTTTGTCGTTTACAAACATTCTTTGAGCTTGCTTTTTCGTTTCTTACACAGCTAGCTTACACATCATCCAGAAACATTCGACCCTTCGTAATTGAAAACTATCATACATACAGAGTTCGCCTTCGTCATTATGCTGGCCGCCCGATCCAACTTCGTAGGCCGTACTGTACGCAGCCGAGCACACCAGCTCACATCAGGTTCTCGGCAACAGTATGCAGATTCAGCATCAAGCCCATTGCCTTCTCTGGCCATCCTAGATGACTACCTTTCCATATCCATACCTCACTTTGAGCACCTACCTAAATCGGACATCAGCATTAGCGTTTTCAAGTCGCCCTTGCCCCAGCGAACTGCCCAACAACGAGCAGCCCTTGTGGAGAAGCTCAAACCATTCCAGGCAATCTCTACAATGCGAGAGAGAACACCCTTCCCGGCTTCTCTTCTACGGGAACTGCCGAACCTGGAGCTTCTTCTCTGTACGGGAACTCAATTCGAAACCTTCGACCTCGACGAGGCCAAGAAGCTCGGCATCGCAGTGGTGGCCGCCCCAGGTCGAGGCCGATCGGACAGAAACAACAGCACCGCTGATAAAAAGAACAGCCCTGGACAGGATATTCGCAAAGGCGGTAACCATCCCACAACACATCATACTTTGGCAATGATCTTGGCTTTGGCCCGAAACATAGCAGATGGCGACGCTGCTATCAAGTCCGGCGGGTGGCAAACCAGTATGGCCATGGGTCTCCCCGGAAAGACCATCGGCGTCGTAGGCATGGGACGGCTCGGCGCCTCTGTAGCACGAGCCAGTATTCTAGCGCTTGGGATGAAAGTCGTATGCTGGAGTGCAAATCTCACCCAGGAAAAAGCGGATGAGGTTGCCGCTGCTCTCAAGCTACCTACCGAAGATGAACATGGCGACAAAACTTTCCGAGTGGTGTCAAAAGAGGAGCTATTCAAGACCGCAGACGTCATAACTTTACACTACGTTCTCAGCGAGCGCTCCAGGAACCTTGTCTCCAAGAAAGAGCTCGACATGATGAAAGACACGGCTCTCTTGGTTAACTCATCCCGTGGCCCTCTGATCAATGAAAGCGATCTATTGGACGCCGCTGAGTCTGGGAGAATACGAGCCATCGGCCTCGACACTTTCGAGTATGAGCCGTTACCTGCTGATAGTCCGTGGCGTTCGGGCCGCTGGGGAAAAGATGGCCGAAGTAACGTGTTGCTGACGCCGCATATGGGCTACGTAGAAGAAGGCCTGATGAATAACTGGTATGCTGAGACGGCGGAGAATGTGGAGCGGTGGCTGGCCAAGGAGGATGTTTTACATAGACTTGTTTAGGAGACGCGATGGCTGGCTACAGAGACGTCGAGTCAAGTTCCGAGGTATTCACTTGCGTGGTGGACGAGGTGATGAACTTGATGGCACTTCCTTACTCTGCGGCGACGAGTCTGTCAGTTCTCTCTCCAGCCCTTTAGCTTTCGGTCGCTCAGTTGCTCGGTTCGTTGCTTAGTCCATTATCCTGTCCAATATGGCTTTTGCACAGACCGCGCATTATATTTCTACAATTGGCAGCTGTTCTATTTATAGATTTCGGGGAACCGGCCTAGTCTTTAAACACTGAGCTGCTGATACCAAATCCTCGTAAGTGCATGAGTGATCTGCAGAACGACTTATACTGTCAATAACCCTCACGCCCAATATAGCTCTCTGTCTCTCACCAACTGCTAATAAGACCCCTGCTTGGCTTAGAACGGGGGGGAGAGGGGGTAAAAAGTCGCCGAATATAAATTCAGCCTTCTTGTCAGAATAAATGAGGCAATAATAGCTAGCTACTCGGCAATAAGCAAATGCCACCTATTATTATCTATCCTCGCAAGCAGCTACAACGCCCCAAAATGGAATGCTGGCCCGCCCCGCCTCAGAGGGTTCCTGCATTGGCACTGCTCCGCCCGTTCCTAATGCAACTCCGTCATCTGACGCGGCCCAATAAAATGCCTGGGCTGGGTGTACGGAGTTATCGATCGGGTTGGTAATACAAGCCCCCCGATGATGTAAGTGGTTTAGTTGATTGATGGATCGCCAGGAACAGGTCGGGCGGCTTACGCAGGATCATGTAGGATCCAGAACTTTACGTTTCGGGACAGCGCCTCATCGGTTCGGGTCTTGGCTTTGCTCGTTCAATATCAAAGATGCAAGAGCGTTCAGATCTTTCCGACAAGGTGCAGTGTTGGTTGTGACGGGTCGGGGGCTCATGTTAATGAGTCTGGCTGACGAGTGTAGCAGTCTCGATGAACGGCATGACGTGGGATCGTAATCAAAGAGAATTGACTTGTAAAGATACTCTCCATTGGGTGGGAGTCTTGATGCTGTAGGCTATATTCTCATGGTATCTTTACGCAGATTCGCAGAGTCGCAGATTCGGACATACTTCACCATCGGCATAGCCAAAGTTGCCCAGAGCCAACGCCTTGCTTCCATGCTCTCTCTCTCTCTCACTCACCTCCAGCTATCTCGGTCCTCCTCGCCGCAATATGGGTGTTGTCCGCCCATTTTTATCTTGACCAGCAACGCCACCATATTTCCACAACTTACCCGTCAGTACTACGTTGCTATCGAGGAACAAAGCCATGTAAGCCACCCTCAAAAGGGCACAGGGCATCGTCCAAACTTGCTTGATCTGGTTTATCCCTGGCCTTCTAGGTCACACAATACTTTGCATAGCCGGAATTTTTCCTTGCGCTTCTTGGAGCAAAGTCCGCGGTCTCGGGCTCCTGGACTATTCGTTCCAAATTTACCGCTCAATGAGGCCAGCCAAGGGTCAATATCAGAATCGGACAGGCTGATTTGAGAGATAGCCCGAGCTACAAACGCAGCATGCTTTTCCTACTGAGAAGAGTCGATTCCACCCCTTCTATTCTGAGCCAAGTCCGGACTATGAAACCCCCTCCCCCCTATATTGCTTAGAAGAGGGCCTGGGGATGGATATCAAAATCGGACCCATGGGTTTTAAAGGAAACGGCCGAGCTGTAAACTTAGCATTCTGTTCTTGCCGGGAAGAGTCGCAATCCTAGTCCTGCTGCTTAGAGAAGAGCCCGGCCTGTGAGCATCCCTGTATTGCTCAGAAAAGGGAGGGCCAAGGATGAATATCGAATCTGGATACATTGATTTTACAGGAAACGGCCGAGTTTGTACTATCGCCACTGCACAGACGAAGAGGAGGCTTCCCTGCCTTTGGCTCGAAGCAGGCGAAAACAACTGTTCAGCATGGACCTATATAAAGCGCTTCATGTCGAGCATTCCCCAAAGATATCCTGTAATCAAATCACCCATCCAATTCTAAGCCTTCCACACCGGACCAAATACCCCCATAGACATCCAAGCAGCCAACATGTCTCTCAAGACCATCCTCTCTCTCCTTTCCCTTGCGGCTATCCCCCTCGCCGCCGCGGTCCCTGCCCCCAGCTCCAACGCCGGGGCCGAGGTCGACTCCCCGGAGGTGTCTATCCGCCGCAAACTCCCTCTCGGAACCGCCATTGGCGGTGCTCTAGACCTCCCGCCTACTCCTACAGAGGCTCCCTCCCCGGAGCTTGTTGCCCAGGCCGTCTCCCGCCTGACCATCACCATGGAGAACAAGAACGGCGGTGATGTGTCTACCGTTCATGTTCGCGCAGCGAATGCTCCGCCCCCTGTTTCTGGGAACACAAGCCCCGGCAGGATGAAGGATGGGCAGAAGAGTGTCTTTGTGGTCAAGGCTGGATGGAGTGGGAATATTGCCGTCTCAAATGCGCAATAGTACGTTGACACTTTTTGTTTGGATATCTGCTCCACCGCCTCTCTCCAAAATATATATATTGAAACTGAGAGAAAAAGAGGCGCGTGACTGACTTGATATGCTCATCTAGTAAGCCCGTCACGGGTGACGAGTCCCTCATTGAAGGTAGCTTTGTGAACCAGTTCGGCAGACACCAGGGTGATCTCGACGTCAGCTACGTGTAAGTCCCTTTGTGCCATGCCCCCCCCCCCCTCCCCCCCTCTTCCCAGAACCCTCATCACATACATATCTTCTTGCTGGATTGGCTAATACGTCCTTAGGAACGGCTTCTCTGTCCCTCTCGTATGCTACTGCAACCAGAACAAGCTCATCGTGGGCTGCAACAAGAACCTCTTTGAACTTGGCAGATGCCCAGTAAGTACAATCATCTTACACGCCGCCACAGCTTCCAAAAACAAAGGACTCTCTCCCAACCAACGAAAATTATATTCTATTATTCTAACATCATCAGAACCCCAACGGCCAAGGATCCTGCAAGAATCCCCACCGCAGTGGCCCCAACTCAGCTGCTCCGTTTTTCAAACCCTGCCACGGCAAGGGAGGCGCTTATACTTATCCTGGTGACAATGATGCCAACCAGCTGAATGCCAGATGTCCCCAAGAACAGTATACTTGCTGCATCGGCAGAAATTGCCCCAAGAGCCCCAAGTAACCCTAGGTGTACTCCGTACTATTTCGGTAAAGGGTGTGCTATAAGGTTATTTTGATGGTCAAATATTGTGGTAATTGACAAGTACGGCTCCTGATACAGCAGCAATTTGTTGATGCGAGTAGTTCAATTTATTTGCTTCGCTATTTGATTTTAGTTTCGAGTTGCTGCGCTTATCTCTTCGATTATTTCCTTTGTCGTTCATTTATAACTACACATTTATGTACCTTGCTCTGTTTTAGTTTCTTCAATGCTTGGATCAATTCGCAAACTTATTGTGACCCTATATTCCGATCGTTAGAGTGTCATAACTAAACTATTATTACGGCCGAGACGTGTGCATGCGTGGACAGGAGCCTATGACCGCAACTAGGGAACGCCAAATCCTGGTCCTATTTACCACTGGCTTCTAATAACCGTCCCAATTGATACCAGGTCAGATGTAGCGATTAGTGCCGCCGACACATTGGATATGCAGACAATGGCTTGAGCCATGTATCAAGAGGGGGCATTGTTCGGAATGAAAGTGCGCCCTCCTAGTACAGGGGATCATTTTCGGCACAGAAGCATTCTATAAAAATGCGCAACCATCCATACAGAGGCCCAACTTCATTCCGTAGAAATCGGCTTGGATCGAGGCTTCACAAAAGATGTGTCCACTGGTCATCATTCTGGGAACGGCATCGGCTGAGGCATGTGCCTGCGGTGCGAAAGAGCATGAACGCTGTGGCATGCCGCCTTTAATCAGAGAGCATTCGCCCATCCACTGCAGCATGCAACAGACATCCATTGCAAGTATAAAATTGAGGAAGCGTCCATGAAACATGTTTCAGTCATCTCATGACACTGCAGTCTTATGCATCAACAGGTTCAGGTCCGGTTTCCATCCGTCCCACTTCCGACAGCCATGAAACTTGTACAGGTGCTGCCACATGTGGTCTTTCCTAGTAAAACTCCTGTCCTGGATGGCTCGTTTGGCACATGGTTCAAATTCATGAGATTGGAAGTGCTCTTCAGTCGGGGCCGGATGCCCGCAAAAGATGCACTCGGCCTGCGACTCACCAAGTCTCCAAACTGTGTGAGGCTGCTCAGGTGGTAACGGGATTGCACACACCCAGGATGTATCTCCCGGAGCATGAACCGAACGCTCGTGCCGAAGCCAGTCGTACTTCTTGTTGAAGCTGCGCAAGCAATACGTGCAGGTAAATATGCGTCCCTTTGACCTCTTGGACCTCGCCGACGCTGATTTTACCCAAGCAGGATGGGCCCCCGGGTCGTCCGAGCTCCTGCCCGATAGCACAGCATCGCTACTTGCGGATAGGAGAGAATAGTTGGACAGCGATCCGTCGGACGAGTAATGAAAGGCCGGGAGCGGGTAGAGCATTGAATCTGTGCTTGCAGAGGAGCCCATGTCCTCAGCGGGCAGTACGCCTTCACCAACTCCCAGGATGCTATCCTTTTGGCTCGCAGTCGCAGTAGAACCGATGGCCCGTTGAATCGCATCCTCCGATACCGGTTCGCAGTCTGGAGGTGAGTGTTTCCATCGTTCAAACGGACTCATACTGGACAGTAGCGAACGGGGCATGGGAGATCCAGCAGGGAAGGTCGTGTTGTTAACCATTGGCTGAGCAGACAGCCTATGACGACGTCTGGCGTTGGTGAACCAGTTTATAACTTGAGTTCGACTTAATCCAGACTTTTCTGCAAGGAAAGACTTCTCCTCCTCTGCCGGATATGGATGGTGTATGTTGATGGCGAACCAATCGCGCAGGATCTGAGTCTTTCTAACCGACCGGGAGCTGGACCTCTTGCTCGTCACGGGTAGCATGTGCATTACTGCAGAGGATTGCCCGGCAGGGGCTGGCGAAATCTGATCCAGAGACGGCAACGGATTGTCCTCCTCATTGACTCCATGTAAATGCCCGATGACAGGACACTCTGTTTCGAAGCCCGAATGGCCGCGTTTTGAGCGCTCGGCAAGACTGCAGTTTCTAAAAAGCGCGACACAGCTAGAGCATGAATTTACAGGGTTTGGATTTGCATCTGTAGTTTGAAGTATAAAACACTGCAGACGTCGTCGCCTACAATAGGAACACGGCTCCCGAGGTCGCCAAGCACCATTTTTAGCAAAGAATTCCTCCATTGCTTCCCGGTACGGAACAGGCTGCAGCGCTGAAACTGGCTGCAGCAGCTGCTGTTGCTGCTGCTGTTGAGAATAAGAGGTACCGGTATTGTGCGCATGGTCTACGTTTGGAGGCGGAAAGGCAAGGCTCATGTCTTGTGTTTCAACCCCCGACGAGATTGATGGGAAATGCGGCGCAATAGCATCCGGCAGTGCGTCCAACTCAGTATCGAACAACAAGGAATCGGACCAGTCCATATCGACGGACAAGGCCGATGCTGGTTCTGGGGTAGATCCCAACGCCATGGTGTTTGGAGGATCATCGTGAACGTCGCCCAACTTCACCAAGCCGGCAGAGGATCCGGCAGCCAGTCGGCGATTGTCATCCGCGCCCTGCTGCTGCGGCGGCGGCGGTGGCGGCGCGGGGTCAGCGCCATCTCCTAAGAAAAGAAGATTATAGACGGACATGTGAGTGTGCGTTCCAGTTTGATGTGCGGAGCAACGAAACCGGCAGCGGATCGGATCGACAGGGAGTGCGCTGAGGAATCACATATCAGCTTGACGTGCCGCAGTGGCGCTCACGCAGAGTTTCCCTGCTTGACACCAAAGGCAAAATCGGAATCACGGGAGGAAGTCTGTCCTGGTCTGCTGGGTGGATGCTTGCTGGATGTTTGCTGGATGTTTGCTGGATGAATGTCAAGATGGAGAGGCGGGCGGAATGGCTTGTTTTTGAAAGGAACTAACACCAACTCGCATGAGTTGCACCAGCTGCAGCTTGCGATATGCGGCGAACAAGGCGGGGCCGTCGGGTGGCTAGTTATCGCTCAGCCGGATAGCACCACCGGAACCGGTCCGGGTGAAAGGCCCCCCCAATGAGGTGAGGCTACAGTCGACGGTTCGGCATATAGATGCAAATCATCTGCTCCCGTCTCAGAGTCTCAGAGCGATTCGCATCCGGCTTCCAGTCCAACAGCCTAGCCGCGGTATAGACCTGTGAGGCATTAAATAGGCGTTGGACCGTCTTTCGTGAGCAAACACTTTGCTGGCTCTTCTAGCGTAACGTATAGCAAGCAGGCAGCATTTCATGCTTATATCGGCGAGCTTCGGGCGAGCTTCGGACGGTTAATACCATACATATCATGGGCACCACCAGATCATATGATTTCGACTTGACTGCTGATGTTGAAGCAGCACGACGGCCGGCCAATCCATCTCTGTCTAGTTCGGTTGATTCTATTTGGTGGGGCTGCTAAATACCACGACTTGGTTACTCCGTAGAGCCAGGGAGACCAATAAAATGTTGTACAATGTAGTACGGAGTACAGAGTAGAAGTTTACTCTGTGCGAATACAAAGCGTACATGGGCATAATTTCGCTGCCGTATATCGGATATTGCCCAATCTACTCCATAATGTACAGAACAAAACTGACCTCTGCCAGCGGTCCCAACTGCAGATGCGGCGTCATTCTCACTCTTTATATAGCAGCGTACTGCGCACACCTCACTGCGCTGTGTTGAGAAGGCGCATTTCCTCTGTGCTGAGAAGGTGCATAGTTGTACTCTGTGCCGAGAAGGTGCACTTACGCTGTACCGAGAAGGCGCTGTTGGTTGTAGACGACAAGAAATGCAATATCCTCTCTTTCTCAACACTAAATATTCTTTGCAATGTCGTGGTGAAACTGCTCCCTTTGTGTCCGCGTTGGTTTGCCTGGATTTAGCTTCTGCGCGTAAATCGTATAATACGCTTCTGCCTCGCTCTCGCATGCTCCATACATACGTTCTCTCGCCAACCCGCAGTCGTTTGATCCAATCGGATCCAGTCTGAGCCACTGCGGAAACATGGCTTCGATTCGAAGGCCTGTGCAATTCAATCCAGCAGCTGGTTCCTGGACCATAGATAGCTCCCCTGCAATCGAGGACGAAAGGCTCGTGGACAGGTTCCACGGACAATTCCCGCACGGCCCCACCAGGCTCGTGCGACTCGATCAAGTCGCACGGGAACTTGGGGTCAAAGACGTATATCTCAAAGATGAAAGTACGAGATTCGGCCTGCCGTCTTTCAAGATCTTGGGAGCATCTTGGGGCACCTTTCGAGCCCTTGTCCGCAGGCTGGACCTCGCTCTAGACGCGGATTTGGATGTAGTGAAGAATGCCTTGGCAGCACAACCCATACCTCTGTATGCAGCCACTGAGGGAAACCATGGCAGGGCCGTGGCGCGTATGGGATCTCTCCTCTCTGTTGCGGCAGAGATCCATGTGCCTGCATCTATGCATGCCTCGACCATCAGACTCCTGGAGGAGGAGGGCGCCAAGGTGGTTGTCAATGCTGGCACGTACGACGATGCCATGGATACGGCTCGCGAAGCTGTCGCCGCCAATGGTGGTCTTCTCGTCCAAGACTATTCCTTTGATGACTATACTGAGATTCCAGCGGTAAGCTTTTCCATCAAACCGATGCTCTAGCTCCCAGGTAGAATAAGAGACCTGCACTGACACGGCGACAACACAGTGGATCGTGGAGGGCTACATGACCATGCTGCGGGAAGTCGACAATCAGCTTGGCGGTGCTGCAGCGAATTTGGTCATATCGCCAGTGGGCGTGGGTTCTTTTGCCCAGGCAGTTGTGTCTCATTATAAGAGGCAAGGTAGCAAGACGGCCGTTATGGCTGTCGAGCCGGACACCGCAGCGTGTTTTTACAAGAGCCTGCGAGCCAAACAACTTATACCTGTCCAGACATACGCAACCATTATGGCAGGTTTGAACTGTTCCACCGTATCACCATTTGCGTGGCCGTTGCTTAAATCTGGAGTGGATGCTAGCTTGACCGTGTCGGATTACGAGGCTTATCAAGCATCCCAATATCTTAAGTCCCAAGGCATATTGGCTGGGCCTTGCGGTGCTGCACCACTCGCAGCCCTCAGGCGCCTTACAGAGAGTGACAAGGCAAGTTTGCGCCTGGGTCATGATTCTGTGGTGGTTCTTATATGCACTGAAGGTACAAGGGATTATGATGTTCCCACGGATGTGTCCATTGATGACCCCGTAGCCTTGACCCAGGCTCTCGTCCGCATTGACTCATCCAACCCAGCTTTAGGCTCTGTGCCTGGTCCAGGAGAGACCAAGATTGCACGTTATATTAGCTCTTGGCTGGAGCATCGCGATATCGAGACGCACTGGATTGAACCAACTAAGGGCCGGCCGTCCGTTGTTGGTGTTGTTCGCGGTTCGGGGGGCGGCAAGAGCCTCATGTTCAACGGACACATTGACACCGTCACAACGCTGGGCTATGACGATGATCCTCTGGGCGGAGAAATCAAAGACGGCAAGTTGTACGGTCGTGGTGCCGCCGACATGAAATGCGGCATAGCAGCCGCCATGTCAACATTGGCAGCGACCAAGTCAGAAAACCTTCGCGGCGATGTCATTTTCACCGGTGTCGCAGATGAAGAGGCCACCAGTATAGGTACCGAGCAGGTTCTTGCGGCAGGTTGGAGAGCAGATGGCGCCATCGTAAACGAGCCGTCAAACGAAGAGATCACCCATGCGCACAAAGGCTTTGTCTGGCTCGAGATAGACATCCATGGCCTTGCATCCCATGGATCCATGGCCACCGTCGGCATAGATGCCATTACCAGAGCCGGCTACTTTCTGGTCGAGTTGGACAAGTATTCAGATAACTTGGCCAAGGGTTGGGACGACCCCCTCCAGGCGCCCAGCGTCCACGCGTCGATTATCAAGGGCGGCGAAGAAGAGTCGTCTTACCCTGCCCTGTGTACTGTAATCGTGGAGCGCCGAACCATTGAGGGAGAGACTGCCAAATCGGTGAGGCAAGAGTTTCAAAACATGCTTCATGACTTGACCAAAACCGTCAAAGACTTCACGTTTGATCTGCGCGTGACTTTCGAGCGGCCACCGTTCAACATTGAGCCAGGGCATCCTTTTGCTGCACTGGTTGGCGATGTGGCTAGTCAAGTCCTTGGAAGAAAAGCCAAGTTTGAAAGGGCTCCGTATTGGACTGATTGTGCATTGTTGGCTAATACGGGTATTCCGGTCCTCCTCTGGGGTCCTCGGGGTGATGGGCTGCATGCCAAAGAAGAATGGGCAGAGGTGGCATCTATAGAGCGAGTCACCGAGGGATTGACAATGATTGCGCGGAAATTCTGTGCTTGAGTTATTGATACACGTATGCTTTTCCTCGGCGGGTCTATTCAACAAACCAGATGATCGTTACGACAGGTACACGTCAGACGCGGCATTCGCGTGGCAAGCGTCACGGGGCAATATCTAGCAACGGCAGCAGAGATAAATTATATTGGAAATGGATACGCATGTAGTGGCTGGCTTTTTCCGTAGCATCATGTCTTGCATGCAGATACTCTACATAAATAGACATATTTGTACCTGCTAACAATTAAAGCAGACAAACTAGTTTGGTCTTCATGTGTAACTATACTGCAAACGCTACAGGCTCAGCCTTTCCTCAACCTGTTGACTCGTGAAAATCGCAACTGAGTCGAGGGATATAATAAAATGACACTAAAACGCCGAGAATATGCTATCAAGATGTTTCCCAACATCGTCACGGACAGAAATATTGTTGTACAAGCCAGGGCCGCTAACGGCCACAGGACTTAGCCAAAGCTTCGGCTACGACGCGTCCAAACCGTTCTGGTGGCTGGCTAGCGGCTTTGACAGGATTATGGAGGGTTATCCAGAGAGTTCCTCGAATGTGGCTGTTCTTGCCCTTTCCTTCAGACCTGGAACGATAGCCAAGCTCTTCCAAAGCTCTATAAATGGAGCGAGTCAATCGCCGCTGCGTAAGAGTGCGTACAACAGCGGAAGCGCCGCCCACGCCAGTAATCATGATCCACATAGGCTGTTGTTGTTTCCGCTCGGCGTAATTGGCAAGCTTCATTGGTCCAAGAGGGTGGCCGCGAGGTTCGAAGTACCGGAGATCGTAAGGATGGATGACATGGCGGGGACTATACGCAAACGTGGCATTGAAGTCTGAGCCAAGCCGAGAGAGCTCTGGGCCCGCCGAAAGCCGTATCATTCGCCCATTGTCGGGTTCAAGATTGTGTTCCACGAGGAAGTCTCGGTTCTCGCGAGTGGTAAGGAGTTTGCCATCAGCCTTGACAAATCGCTTGACGTCCTCGGGGACAAACCGTTTGACGGTCTTGGGGTTGCTGCTCTTGGGTTTGGCAGTCGAGGGCGGCGTGAGGCTGAATGCACGACGAGGGGGCAGTGCGAGTATGCTCGAATTGTTCTTGATTTGCAATTCGATGCAAGAGACCAGGGGTCGCCAGAGAGCGCGAGCTACCGCCATATGAGTAGAGGACGGGAAAGGGTGGCACGTCTCATCTTTATCACGTCGGGACACTAGGCAAAGTCGAAATTCGCATGCCAATGGACCGTTTACTGGTGCAGTTGGGGGATGGGATTGTAGACGGGCCCTCCCGTTACAACGCGTAGCCAGGTGGATGAAATAAAACTCACAGCCATCGCTATGATTTGTGGTGACAGCGCCACAAGGGTCATTGCCGACAGCCCAACGTTGGTGACTCTGTGGCAATACAATAGCTGCGTCAGGCTGTGTTAAAACGGGCTCACTCGCCCGAGGCACCTTGGCGCCAAACCCTTCGAAAGCTAGGCGCTTTGCTCAGGCTCACACGGTTGATGCATGCTAACCAGGTACTGCCGTTTATAGACAAATTCCCTAGCAGTTTGGAGTTCCCCCTTAGCATGGTTTGAATTCTTCGATTGTGTCTGGTGGGCGAAGATATTTTCGGGCGGCCCCACAGCAGCCACCAGCCCACTCGTGCATCACACACCACTCACTGTTTGAGTCATCGCGGCAGAAACTCGCACAAAAAAAGCCCACCGCTACATAGTGGACGGCTTGTCCTGTCGGCGACAAGACGAAAAAAAAAAAAAGTAGCCAGAAAATAGACGGGTGCCTCTTGGATTAGAGCTGACTGGTGCATGTTGACTCAAAGCCTGCCGGGCAAGAGTATTAGTGACTGAATGACTCTAAACCAGACTGCCAATGTTCATCCAACAATGCAGGCCTGTCCAAGCTGGGGAACTGGTTCATCTGCCCCACCGCCAGCACCGCAGAGCATGCTCTCATTGTAAAACCTGACCGAGTTCATAAACACACCGTCCCTCCCTCCTTCCACGGCGCTATCCCTCCGCCCCAAACCTCGTCCGAGCAAAGATATCCCGTTGAACCCTTTGCCCTCGACAAGACCCATTCCCTTGCGCGCAAACGCAAAAAGAACGATATTTGACGTAACGCACATAGCCACTACTACCATCAAATATGCCCAAGAACAAGGGAAAGGTACGCTCTGTTGCAGCACGCAGCAGACCCCTCTGCTGATGTTGCCCCGCCCCCGCCACTCTGCACGCGCCGATTTTGTGCTCTCGCCATACGCACCCTGGATGGTGGCTGTCTCGAAATCGTACGGTTGCTAACGTAGTTGGAATCACAGGGCGGCAAGAACCGCAGAAGAGGTACCAAGGAGAATGACGACCAACGTCGTGAGTTGACGTTCAAAGAGGACGGGCAAGAATATGCTCAAGTCATCAAGATGTTGGGAAACGGACGTCTTGAAGCCCTCTGCTTTGACGGAAGCAAGCGTCTCGCCAACGTGAGTGAACCCTGACCGCTGAAACCCCTCACGCATCCACCACTCCGACATTCACAGCCAACATCACACCACCTACCGTGGCTCCCTGCCATCACTGAACTCTTGCTCAACCCGTCGCCTGGTCTCCGATTTTCGCATTAGTGGCATGCAATCATGCCTCTGCTTGAATCTAAGCATCAGGGGAACAGATGAGCGATGGAGATGCCACTCTGCAATCAAAACAGCTTTACCTCGCAAAATTAGAGAAACCAAAACGTGTATTGACTGGTTCATGGCTAACTCTTGAAATCGACAGATTCGTGGCAAAATGCGAAAGAAGGTCTGGATTAACCAGGGAGATATTATCCTCCTATCTCTTCGTGACTTCCAGGATAATAAGGGTGATGTCATCTTGAAGTATACTGCCGACGAGGCTCGTTCACTGAAGTCATACGGAGAGCTGCCGGAACACGCCAAGATCAACGAGACCGACACTTTCGGCCAAGGCGAAGACGGCGAGGCCTACTTCGAGTTCGGTGACGCTGACTCTGACGAGGACTCAGACGCAGACGACCACAAGAAGGAAGTCGATATCGACGACATTTAAACCACGAGTTGTTATTTTTGCCGACCCTTAGCTATCTTCGGCAAATCTGCAGAGTTCTGGTCCGATACCCCTGTTCATCAACACCATCGGCCATTACTTTGATCCAGAGAAGCAACAAGGAGAAGAGAAACAAGGCTGACCACACTTCTGCCTTTGCCATTTTCCGTGTACCCCTTTTTTGGGCGCTCTACCATCTCGACTTTTGCGTGGGCTGTTTACTTTGTACTATGAGTCCTCTAGGCTGTTCGCTCCGTACTCCTTGGCTTGTCTGTGCCTGCGCTGGGCCGGCTGGGAGTTTCTCATTTATACACACCCATCTATACTGTCTTCTCTCTCAACCCCTTGGGAGAACAAAGGAGGCGTCTTTGTTCTTTGACTCGTCCTTGGTCAAGACTGTCGTCATCTCTGCTTCCCCTTGGGTCCCGCGACAGTTTCTCCTAGCAGGAGTGGAGGTTTGGGGACCGCCGTGGTGGGAGAGACGTCACGGCGCGTCCATTTGTCATGTTTCTTAAAAAATCCCCTTTTGTCAAACTTCCAACTTTGTTGTCTTCTTTAACAGCTTTTATTTATGAATATGAGAATTCACATCATGACATGATGGTTCATTTGCGACTCTGCAGTGGTAACTTGCATGACAGATTAAGACATGGTGCTTGTTTTCACTTTAATTTTTGTCGAGCGTGGTACAGTTTTCGCTTTCTCGCCCCATGTGTTACGTAGACAAGAATCAACTTCCGTTCGAGTCTTGACTCGTCAATAAGTCCAAGGACAAATAAAGGTAATTTTCTCCTACAGCTCCCTACTGTCCTAGCTGAATTTGCTAGTTCCGAAACACACTGGCAAATTCTTGCTTTTCCCCCTCTCCATCCTTAGGGGTTTCGTTGTCGTCTTGTAAGAATAGTAGGCTTCATCCCTTGCTTTTATTTCATGGACAGGACAACACCAACGGTCATCTCCGTCTTACCCGTCCGGTCCATCTTTTCACATCGACAATGCACTTGAGATGCTGAAATTTGGTACGTGGCGTCTTGTTAAAGATTGTTGACATAGATGCAACAGTACGAAGGTGTGCGTGCTGCGAGGCATTCAGTCCCAATCATCATCATCACCTTCGTCATCTACATGCTGGTCAGTAATGTCATGGCAAAGCGTAGAAATGGCATATGCAGTAACTCACCACTCTTGCCAACTTTGTCCTTTCTCTTCTTGAGCGCAGCGGCAAGAGCATCGGCCATGCCGCCGCCGCCGCCGCCGGGACTGCCTCCAGCGGGCGCACTGCCTGCACCGGAATCACTAGCCCCTCCAACTTGAGCAGCACTACGGTCTCGGATTTGAGTCTTGTCAACCTTCTTGAGGGCGCCGATGCCTCCAGCCTTTTGGATATCTCCTAGCACAGCGGATCGACCCTTGTCCGCTGCGGGTAAGGGTGCTGCTGGAATACCCGAGGAGTAGCCCGAGTCGCGGTTCGGAGGTAGAGGCGGGGGAGGAGGAGCACCACCGCTTGAAGATGGCATCGGTGGCGGTGGTGGGGGAGGAGGAGCGGCACCACCGCTTGAAGATGGCATCGGTGGCGGTAGTGGAGGAGGAGGAACGGCACCACCTGAAGATGGCATCGGCGGAGGTGGAGGAGCATTTGAGGAAGGTAATGGCGGTGGAGGTGGAGGAAGATTTCCTACTGCAGGCGCGGGTGGTACAGGTCGGGAGCTGGATGGTGGAAGAGGCGGAGGAGCATTTCCAACAGGCACTTTGGGAGGTAATGGCGGAGGAGCAGGAGGTGCTGAGTGAGTATCGTTGACTCGAGGGGGAGGTGGAGGCGGTACCGGTCCGCGACTCGGTGTCGGAGGAGGTATGCGCTGGCTAGAGAAGGCGGGAGGAACTGAGAACCTATGGCCAGGATTCTCGGATTCGATGGGCGTTTTGCCTGGCCGAGGGGGCGGAGGCGGTCCCGGATGTGATGCCCCTGCCGCTGCCGCTGCTGGTGTTGACACAGGTTTTCGCTTGGGCTGTTCTATATGAGCGAACTTGCCGGCATCTGGCAGTGCAGGCGGCGCATGGAACTTGGGACGAGGAGGAGAGGGCGGTGGTGGAGGACTGTCTTCCTTTGTCGGTCCATCACCCTTACCAGATCGTCTCGGTGCTGGCGGCGGCGGCGGTGCTCCACGCTTCACAGATGAAGACGCAGATAATGAGCCACTACCAGGTGGTGGAGGAGGTGGTGCCCGACCAGACTTGGAATCTCCTCCGTTTGTGGGAGGTGGAGGTGGTGGTGACGGATTGTTCAGTTTGTTCTGCTCGTCTCGCAGGAAGTCGACGATAAACTCTTGGTTATCTTTAATGAAGTCATCGGTAAGCCCCTTATCTGTGAGGTCCTGGCCGAAATGCTCTCTCCACAAAGGATCAAAGGCATCCAACAACGCGAATTGCGACGGGGCGAAGCCATTTCCATTGATGATTTGCGAAGATGTAGGGGAGTGCTGAAACGAAGTTGGCGGTAAATTAGCTCTTGAAACTTCGGCTGGCGATGGAGCAGATGAATGTCGATGGCCAAATAGACCGCCTAGCAGGCTGTGCTTTTGGACAGGTTGAGAGCCTCCCCCAAATGGTGTTGCCTTCGTAGCTCGGTTTGCGATCTTCTCCCGCTCGTCCATCTTTTTCTTAAACTGCTTGGCTTCCTTTTCGTCAACGAAGCTCAATCCTGCTAAGCAGTCCTCCAGCTCAAAGGTGTGAAAGAAGGTGCGGTCTTGGCTATAACGCCAGGTGTCGAAGATTTCTTGATCCCAAATGACGCCTCGGTTTGAAGACTGATAAGAACCGCTCAAGTTAGTGTCCATCACTCAATTCAAACCGCTCCATGTTTGTGTATGTACATACCGAAACGTCCACCATCTTGAGCCAGTATGTGTTGCCGACCAGGTCGTTGGCCAGCACGATGGCCCCTTGTAAGCCGGAGTAGGTCCATTTTGATCTGTTTGGGTACGCGACGTAGAGTCTAGCAACAGCAACGGCCTGGATCTTATTGGACTGCTTAGGGACAAACCGCTTGACGGTGTCCTTGTCGTCGTCACTTAGGATCGACGGCATGATAAGCTGCTAGAGGGAACTATTTCGTGAGGAAGGGTTTGTCGGTGCTTTGGTGATGGAAAGGAGTGGCAAGGTCCAGCAGTTGTTCTGAAGACAAAATGAGCAGTTGTGAGCGATCTGTGCTGTAGCCGTCTAATGGCGCTTAGGCATAGCCTATTGTCCTCATTCGAGGCGGCGACGGTGACGGTCGCTCGCTCAATGCCTTGCGGAGGCAGCCGCTCGTGCCGGTGACGTCTGGCGCTTACCTCAGGTTGCCTCAAGGTGCCGCTCGGCCTTGTGCAGATTCACCGAGTGTCTGGATCAAGCAATGCTCCAGGTCGACAGGCGACATAGGGTTGTCGGTCGGTGCAAGCGAGCGAGGAAGGGTTGAAAGTGCGTATGGTTGTTGGTTGCAGTGGCCTCGTTGGATTGGACGGATCAGTTGATGGGTCGTCAGGCAAGCCGCGGTGACCACTGAGTGAAGTGGGGAGAGGGCTTCGTGTACTCTCAAATTCCACAAGCCACTTAATTACTATTACTTACGTGCCTGGCCATACGGGCATACGGACTGCGGAGTACGTTCTGGGCTGTCGTTTGCTCACCTTCCAGAAGAGCGACGACCGCTCCAGCCTCCATCAGCCATCACCGCCAGTAATGTTGCCGAAAGGTACAGAGTGGTGGCACAGCCACATCAATGTACTCCACAGAGTATTTGCTTGGCTACGACGGCTGCTGGCGTCATCACATCGACTTCGGCTTGCAAACGATGCGCAAAACACGGCCGCCAGCCCTGAAACGGAAGACTGGCGGACCAGGTTCATGGACAATTTTAACGTTGAGGGTTCGACGTCGTGTGAGGGATGAAGTTGCGTATTCCATCAAATAGTTTATTTAACGATCGTACAAATTACAGTGTCTGGATACCTAGGTTTGTTTCCTCAATCCATCGCTTTCATAGTCTTTCATCTTCTTTTTTCCATTTCACCTTCTCGCGCATTTATTTGTTCAGTTCCTCCTTTCTGGCTTGACGGTCTGCCTTGCTTCCCTCTTGCTCAGGCAAGTTCTGGGCTATAGCCGGACCAGGGTGAGCATGATGGGGTGCAAACTTGGGGTCAACGTGTTTACCGTCGCCGATGGGCTGGATGGAGAACTCCTTTTCACCCTATGAGAATTACTTATTAACACAATTTTATCCATTTTGTCACTGCTGCTCGACTAATGGAGTATTGAAAGAACTGGGAAGTTAGCAACTTACGTCCTTGCCCTGGTTGTTCTGGTTCTTGGAATCCATGATGAGTTATAGGAGGATGTGTTGATGTGGTTTGTGGATTGTTATTTGTATCAGTTTATATGTGACTGTTAACGATTTCAATCTTGCAGGGAATGTCTGTAGAGACAGGGGATTTAGCAAACAGAACCGAAGAACTTTTGGAGTGGTGCGCGTCAAGTATATTTGTATGAAACTGCTTGGTGCCGCGAACTAGTTGAATCGATGGATGACGTCGGGCCGCTTCGAGCCAACCCTCCTCACCTCAGGTGTCCTCCGGGGGGGCTTTTTGGAGGGGGAAGGAGCGGAAATCGGATTGGCCATTTGAGTTTGGTCGCCTCCGAGTCGTAAGCTTTTTCGCATGAATTGATCTACGTAATGTCAAGATGCACCAAAAGGTTGGCACCGCCAATCGGGTGAGCTACCCGAGTCTG
Organism: Conoideocrella luteorostrata; assembly: GCA_032433595.1. Lineage (NCBI taxonomy): Eukaryota > Fungi > Ascomycota > Sordariomycetes > Hypocreales > Clavicipitaceae > Conoideocrella > Conoideocrella luteorostrata. The sequence goes on from JASWJB010000034.1 coordinate 157,150, forward strand.
TCGGAACGGATGATGTGCATCTCTATCTTGAATCGCCGAGGAAACACGGATGGTGCGTTTGATTCACATTTCTCGTACACAAGCGACTCCGCATAATACATGGCTGCTTGCACGCCACGACAGTCCCACTATCATGAAGCAGCCATAACCTAATGCGGGTTTTATCAGTCGTAAACTGCATCTACAGAGTACAGTTGGTTGTTCAGGTGAGCTGGTGGCGGGGTTGTTCTCGCTATGCTGCTGCTCAGTGATACATAATAGCCCTGTGGAGTTCCGACCAGATGCTGGGAATTGCTGGGAACTGCAAATGCCACTGCACTAACGAGTCCCATGAGCCCACAGCGCTACCCAGACAAAAGTGGCCCAATAAGAATGCGTTGCGGCGAGGATCGGCTCAACTCATCGATTCATTTAGCTGAACTGTAGCTCCGCCATGTACTCCATAACTAGCCAGTGAACTTCACGGTCCCAATTTACCACATCGACATCAACGCTCACGGTAGAACGCATGTCGACTACCAATGCTCCGCAACCAGTCAAACTCTCCCTGCCTCTGGTAATTCACTTTTTTCAGCTTGATTAGAATTAATTCCGAACCCCACAGCTGACCGATGCTTGTAGGAGTATCAGCAGAATCTCTTTCAAGAGCTCCGAGCAGAAGATGAGCTCGTTGTTCTTGCCCGCGGCCTAGGCCTGTTGCGCCTTGTCACAAACTTGCTTCATTCCTATGATGCAGCTGGAAACAATCTCATTGTCATCGTGGGCGCCGATGAACGCGAAAATGGATGGATCGGCGAGGCATTGGCAGAGCATGCTGCCATCAGCGCTGCTCCCAAAGCTCGCGGACTAACCGTTGTGAACACTGATTTTCAAAGTGTTGGCGCTCGCGAGAAGATGTATGCTGGAGGTGGAATTTTTGGCATCACTTCACGCATCTTGGTTGTTGACCTTCTCACTGGGCTCTTGGATCCAGAGTCAATAACGGGACTCATCGTGCTGCATGCCGATCGTGTCATTGCTACTTCGCTAGAGGCGTTCATCCTCAGGGTTTATCGGCAAAAGAACAAGATTGGTTTTCTCAAAGCCTTCGCCGACAATCCAGACCCATTCACCACGGGCTTTTCTCCTCTATCAACCATGATGCGAAATCTCTTCCTGAAAAAGGCATCCTTGTGGCCGAGATTTCATGTCACTGTGGCCCAGTCTCTAGAGGGCAAAAAGAAGGCCGAAGTTATTGAGCTGGAAGTGCCCATGACGGATTCCATGAAGGACGTGCAACAGGCCATCATGGAGTGTGTCGAAGTTAGTATTCATGAGCTGAAGAAAGGAAACCCTGGCCTTGAGATGGACGATTGGAATCTCGACAGCGCTTTGTTGAAAAATTTCGACGTCATGGTCCGCCGACAGCTAGACCCAAACTGGCATCGAGTCAGCTGGAAAACTCGACAAATCGTAAACGATTTGACCGTCTTACGGGGTCTCCTGGCATCTGTCTTGACCTACGACGCTGTATCTTTCCTCCAGCATCTAGACACAATCCACGCCGCTCACTCGCCTCCCCCAGGTTCCACACGGCAAAATCAGTCCCCCTGGCTCTTCCTGGATGCCGCCCAAACAATATTCGATACAGCCCGCAGACGGGTGTACTCGGCCAACGCGAAAACGATCTCGCAAAGCGGCGACAGCAACATTGAGTCTTTGCGGCCCGTTCTTGAAGAGCTTCCAAAGTGGGCTCTTCTGGCTGAGGTTTTGGAAGAAATTGACCGCGATCTTTATTTTGAGCCGCCTGCCAGAGATGATTCCAATGGAACTATTCTAGTCATGTGTTCCAACACTGATACTTGCCGACAGCTTCGCGATTACCTGCAAACAATGCACGTGAAGCCCAAAGTCCCAAAGCCGAAAAATGTTGACGCCGAGGAAGCAGAGGATGCTCACAAGCCATCGGCCGCTTTCATGATGCGCAGGCGTCTGCGTGGGTACTTGAACTGGAAGAGACAATTCGCTCAAGTTAGTGCCACATTATTCGCCGAGAACCAAAAGGCAATCAACGGCGCGGCTGACTCTCGACCCGGCCATGGTGGCACAAGGGGCGGTCGAGCGCCTTCAAACAAACGGAGGCGAGTTCGCGGTGGAGGAAACATGGGCATCTCCGGCGGCCGAACAGAAACCGGTGTAATTGCCCAGTATTTTGAGAAGCCAGGGGAGGTAGCCGACCTCATGGCTGAAGTGCAAATAACAGAAGAGGAGGCCCAGCAAAAGGATGACGTCGCTGCAGATCCCCTCGAAGATATGGAAGACTACTTCCAGCTTTACGAAATGCAAGACCTCGTCGTGGTGCACGCGTACGACGGCGACCAGGATGAGCATGTGCTTGAAGAAGTGAAGCCCAGATACATTATCATGTACGAACCGGATGCAAGCTTCATCCGAAGAGTGGAAGTCTACCGCTCATCACACAACGACAGAAACGTGAGGGTATATTTCATGTATTATGGCGGGTCTGTAGAAGAACAGCGCTATCTATATTCTGTGCGACGTGAGAAAGACGCTTTTACGAAACTAATCAAAGAGCGAGCAAGCATGTCCCTCGTCATTACGGTCGACCCGCACGGCATAGAAGATCCCCAGGAAGCCTTTTTGCGTACAGTCAATACGCGAATTGCCGGAGGTGGACGCCTCGCTGCAACAGCACAGCCACCTCGCGTGGTGGTCGATGTACGAGAGTTCCGGTCCTCTCTGCCATCACTACTTCACGGCCGATCTATCATTATTGTACCGTGTATGCTGACAGTCGGCGACTACATTTTATCACCAAACATATGCGTAGAGCGGAAGTCCATCAACGATCTCATATCGTCTTTTAAAGACGGCAGGCTGTTCACACAAGCGGAAACCATGTTTCAGCACTACAAGAGCCCCATGCTTCTCATCGAATTCGACCAAAACAAGTCGTTTACTCTGGAGCCCTTTGCCGATCTTTCAGGCAGTCTAAGTAGCGTCGCCCCGACCAACGTGTCGTCCGACCTGCAGTCGAAACTCGTCCTTCTGACGCTGGCGTTTCCGAAACTGCGCATCATCTGGTCGTCGTCGCCGTACCAAACAGCCGAGATTTTCGAGTCCCTCAAAGCGCAGGAAGACGAGCCGGATCCGATCGCAGCAGTTCAAGCTGGCCTCGAAAAGGACATGAAGGCCGAGGACCAAGCCTTCAATCTGGAGCCGCAGGAGATGCTTGCCAAAGTACCTGGCATCACGCCTAAGAACATCAAAAACGTGGTGTTGGAGACTGAAAACATCAAAGAGGTGGCGAACATGTCACAGGCTGAATTGGAGCCCTTGGTGGGCAAGGTATCTGGCAAGGCTATCCACGAATTCTTTAGTCGCAACATCATGGAGGAGGGGGACGAGTAGCGGCGGCGGTAGCGGTAGCAGTATGCGCGATGTAGCCAGAGGACGGGCCCTGAGAAGAGCGAAGGGGGAACACAGGTTGTCTCATTTTTGTATTGAAACAATTTAGTCGTGGGATCCGTCGTGAGAAGACGTCCAGCTTATACGTAAAACCGCAAAAGCAAGTTACTCCATACTTCAATTATTTAAAATTAAGCATCACCAGGCAACTTTAAATATGTGTTATGACCGTTTATATCCACTGTGACAGTTAAACGGACTCTTGCCTAAAGAGTGGGTACGAACTAACCAGACTCTGACGCCACAGATGGACTCCCCAGCGGAGATCACCAGATGTGTCAATGCAGCCGCATTTGGGATTGACTGGTTCTAACAACGGAACAAATTTACCAGTGCAGTCTGTCACAGAAACTTCACTAAATAAAACGCAAGACCGTACAACAAACTCGAAAAATAGCCACGGGAGATTTTCATAATTAACGCGACTAGGGTATACTGTCTAACTCGTCAAGCTCGCGCGGGGTATCAAGTCTCCCTCCATCTTATCCTCCATCTTATCCTCCATCATCATCGTGCCATCTTCATCTCATGTCTCTATCTTCCCCCTCCTGGCTTCTCCCCGTCTTCGGCGGCAGGATACGGCTCCGGACTATACCCTGCTCGCCCTAGTCCTATGACCACCACCTCGCGATCTGCCGCAGTATCCGCAGGTAAGGAACCTGACTATGATGCCGCAGAACGAGACGATTCCGCTGATAATGGCTTGCAGGATGCCTCCAATGCCGCTGATGACTGCCATGATGCAGTTGCCAATGGTGGCGAGGGCGGATTTGATCTGTAGGGTGAAGCACCACGCGTTAGCTGAGGTCCAAAAAATACGGAAGAAAATATCCAGTACTGAGTACGGAGTAGTCGTGGCGGCGTATGGAGCCGGAATATGTGTGTGGGAAGGGAATTGGCTGCTAGCTTACACAGGAGAGTACGCCACCCATTGTGACTTTGTTTTAACGTTGTTAGATTATTTATAAAACAGGATTCAATGTATTTGTATGAGTATGTTTCCTCTCGGATGCGTAGGTTTTGTTGCTAGGAAGAGAAAGTGAGTGCAGAGTGAAGAACGGAAACGGTTGTGCACAGCTAGGCCATTTATATATCACAGGTCAGGCCGGTTGGACGAAAACACATAGTCACGCCCGGTACGAACAGCCAGAAATGCCCAATGTCCCATGTTCCCTGTTCTCAATTCGCCCAAGGGCGCTCAAAAGGCTGCAGGCTCGCCCCGGCCACCTCATCACAACACTGACGTCAGTCCTCATGCACAGTCCACATTAACGTGCCAGTACATCACCAGACCTCAAGCCTGTGTGGCAAGTTCCTAGCCAATATCTCGATCTCGTTTCCCCTTTGTTCTGTCATTTACCCCAACTGCGCAGCCGGCGCATTCTCTCCGGGCTACTCTGCCAATCTGCTCGCCCGGACAAGGTAACCCACGTTGTGCCACATTGGCATATTGATCAAGGGGTGGGTGTGGCTGGTCCATAATGGGCCAGTGATATGGCCCGCCCCAGCACCAGAAGCTTGTTTTTGCAGCAGCAGATCCTTGGTACGTGAGCTAATATGACGCCAAAGACATGAAAAAGTGGCTCGAGATTGACTGTTTAACGGCAGAACGGGCAGTGCTCGGCTTTCCGCATCAGTTTTTTTCTTTCCCTAAGGTGATTATCTGCTTATGTGGCTGACCACCTTGCAGCTGAGGCGTTTGGAGGGGTTATGGTAGTTTGACACATCTGTGATATATCGTTTGCATGACGTCAGAGTTGTGGCGGGCACCAAGATCGACGAATTTCGCTGCGGGGAGAACAAGAAATATGGGAAATGAGGCTGGCAAAATTCTAAAACTCATCTTTCTTATCATATCAATATTAGGAGACGATTATGTCATATGCTGTTCATTATGCCTGCAAATCCTCCATAATATACGGGGTATATCCTACATGCCGGAAATATATATGGAGAAAAAAAGTGAGACGAGTGTGCAAAATTATAATACACGAATGCATAGATCCCCGCTTCCAACCCAGACCGTAAAGTGACTCTGGCGCCGTCTATAAGTTGTACAAATTATATATCCTGGGGCGTTCTACACCTTCCAAAATGCAAGCCAGCTTCTCCTGGCTGTTACGGCTTTCTGCATGTGCGCACGGCGGAGCATCTCTCTGTTCCTCGAATCGAGAAGACCCAGGGCACTCTCGTCACCGTACTGATACTGGTACGGGTATTGGGAGCTGCGAGGAACATGTGGCCTTTCGTTGCGCATCATCTTGATGCGCTGGACTTTGCGCAGCTTGATCAAACCGTACCAGCAGACCATGATAGATGCGATACTCGAAATTCCCGTAACAGCGCCGAAGCCAAAGTTCGTTTCTTCGATGAAGTTTTCGAGATTCATACCGTATAACCCGGCGAGGAAAGTGCCCATGGCAAGTCCAAGGGTTCCAACGCTGAACTTGAGATCCAGCAACATGAGCGCGTTCCGATTAGCGTCAAGAATTGCACGGACACTAAGCGCATGTTAGCCAGAGCATTTAATATAACCTCTAAAAAAAAAAAAAAAAAGGGGGGGGGGGAGGGAGTTGAAGGCTTACATTTCTTCCGTATTCCGGATCCCAGATACCAAATTGCCCGCTTCTTGCACGATTTCGTCAGTCAGTTTGTTATAGGACTCAAGTAGCATTTCAACTTCAGTGTGATCGTCCAGCCCTCTGTAGAGATCATGAGTTTTCTCTGTTAAATACATGGCCGCGAGATCGTCATCCGCTTCAATAAGTTCTTCGAGGGCATCGCGGACTAGCTTGGCCTTCTGTTCAAACGTGCTGACCCGCTTTGATAAAATAAGCAATATTCGCAACTTGTCTCGGTCGATGTCATCCTCCAATTCACTGAGAATGCGCATGACAGGCTCCCGTACAGCCTCAAAATCGGCCTCCATTTCAGAGGTGACTGATGTAAGAACAGCTTCGAGGGCGCGAAACTCGTAGGGAAGGCCATTAGAACCTTGGGTTGCCTTTTGCTGTAATTTCCCTTGTAGATCATACATGAAGGCAGACTGTGGATATGATGTCTTGGAGCCGTACACGTCGAAAAGAAGGACCCGGTCATGCTTGATCAGGACCTTCAAGTGCAGGAGGTTCAGGAGAATAGCCGATGGGCGAACTAGAATATGCGGTAGGTTCGACGAGTCGATCTTTCGAAGATCGCGTGGGTTGAGGCCAAACTGCAGAATTACTCGTTAGAGCTCCAGTTTACACATAACCCTGAGTTGAGGCATTGGCACCGCTCACCTTTGCGATCAGTTCCGTCTTCTTAAACTCTCCGTCCACGAGAATCACTTTGCCGTTCTCATCTACTTCTGTGCACCGAAGTCGAGGCTCTAGAGCTGCTTTGGCCGACAGAGCGCGGCGGCTAGTGAACATGGACGATCCGTGCTCGTAGTCATCATGGGCCGGGAGGTCATCTGGCTTCAGTGGTTTGGCGCCGGTCTTTGCACTGGTGCCCCAGAGTCTTTCTTGCCATGTCGGCTCGTTGGTGGGCTTTGATTCGAACAATTTCCTCCCGGCCGCCGTGGTGCAGAACCCCAGAGCTCTAGGCCATACAGGTGATGTGTCATATGAGTTGATGCGTCGTTGGGGGGTTTGATTCAAGCGAGCGTGGCGAGGACAGGTCCAAGTCGTCAGAGATCTAGCGATACATGTTTTTGAAGGAAGAATTACTCGAGGACGTCGGCAGACACCTGTGCTAGCGGCGGTTGATCTCTTGGGTATGCCATGGATTGCAAAGGCGGCATGGGACTGAGATTTGAGGAAGCGAAGGAGGGATCGAGACGGTACGGGCGAAGCCAAGGTAGGCTGCATCGCGAACCGGCCTATGATTGGCAGCAGAATGAAACAAGCATCCAAGTGTCCAGCATTGGGCGCGACTATAGCGGCAAGGGCTAGCCGTCAGAGCCCAGAAGCCTGTCGGGGATAATCGTCGCCGTAGTTTAGATGAGTCTCGCAGGCGTTCAAAATTTGAGGTTTCGTTGGAAATTTATTGTATGAGAGCACGGCAGATCACACTGCGGAGCACTAAACCTGATTCAGGCCGTGGTGAGCGCACGACCAGGCCGGCGTCACTCTAACTGGCTGACCGGCCGGCCGGCAGAGCCAGGTGTCCAGGCTGCTGGTGAATTTTTATCTGCAGGTTCAATGCCACTAGCCCCTACGGAGTACTAGTTTGCGTTTTGATTCCCGACCTAGCAATTCTACGTTCCGACGACAATACAATGCATTGTGTACTATAGAGTAAATCAGCACTCAAGTAAACTCATCCCCAAATCTTTCGAGTCTCGAGCCTCCAAATCAACGCATATCTTGCTTTCGAAGCCTTCAATCTGGCTGCCAAGGGTCTTTTACGGCATTCCCAACCAGCTGCCAGAATCCTTAAACGACAACTCCATGCTCGATTGCTATCGATCACTATGTCGGGCTAAATTTTCATCTCCCATACCCAGGATATGCGGTTATGATCACGTGCCAAACTCTCAGTCTTATGAGGACAAAGAATACGCTGCAGAGTCCATTTGAGGGTCTTTGTATTACAGTGCCGGCTTGAGTGCCACGTCAACTCTGTTCTTCTCGTCTGGTCAGGCGGAGCCATTTACTGTCGTCCTTGTCCGCTGATTGCAACTTAACCGACAAGTCAACATAAATGAGATGGGCCTTACGCCGCTTCACATAAGGGGAAAGCGAAAATCGCCATCATCCAAAGCCCCCAACGTTGATGTCGACCATCCACTTTCCTCCAAGAAGATGACAAGATCACTTGTTTCGGTGCGAGCTAGTCACTCATCCCGCCATCGCCCTGGATTGGAAAGCTTGCCCACAGAGTTGCTAGAAAGCATTCTCTTGTACTCTGCTAACCTTGCGCTGCCTCGTTCAAGTCATTTAATTGGCGCTAAGCTTTCTGGGAAAGCTACTTTGCTTCGATTATTCATGATGGTGTTCCACGATATTTGGGACCAGTGGTTCGGCATTCCTAAACTGCAATTCCAAGGGCCGGCGGCTAAAAAGGATGACGTCGTATGCGAGGACGATGTTGCATCTCAGGTGGGTGCACTCGGTGTTTCACTCAAAGCAAAATTAACTTTGGTCGGACGAATTGTCTAACTCTTGTTCAGTCCATCATGTTGGGATTGCCCTGGGCTGATATCGATTTTATACTGCAAGCCCAACAAGCTTGGGCGGATAGATATGCTCGAGGTAGATGGTATGAACATAGCGTTCCGTTTGCAGACGGCGGCGAAGACAAATCCAACCACGACCACGACGGGGGCTTCTCTCATTTCAACGCCAGAGCATGCTTTGAGGCAGATTATGAACGAGCTATTAAATGGCCAGCTTTTCAATTTCAAGACGTCGGCTGGGGTACACAAGATGTCCATCCAATGGCCCAAATACCCATGGATCTGATTGCCGGTCCATGGAATGAGGAGAAAAAGCGTCGATTATTTTGGCTCACGCGCGGAGGTATTCAGTTGCACCTCAAAATGCAGAACCTCATACCCTGGGAAGTCAAGGTGCAGTGTCTTGATAACGCCGTGATATCTGCTGAATGTCCAGATCCTCTCATCATCAACTGTCTCGTTAGCGACTGGACATTTAGAGACATACCAGAAGACATATCACGCAAACAAGTTCTCGACTTGAATAGACGAATAGAGTGGGGAGGCGATCCTCCAGATACCAAGGAGGTTCTGCGGCGCATAGCAATAGCGCTAAACTTCGATATGCAGCTTCCCCAATGGCTCCATATGCCAAGTTAAAATCCTGTACAAGCGACTATGGTCCATTCCCGTGGCGCAGGGTTGTTCATGTTAGTTGGATGACGAGGCTATGCTTATGAAGATGAGGTTGGTGAGGTCCGATCTATCATATCATTGTCTCATCAGCTAAGGAGTGACGTGGGGCAGCCAGATGCATGGAACAGCGACCACCCAAGTACTCTTCGCCGGCCGTAGCATTGTCAAGAAGTTACATGATGTTGGCAGAACCCAACGTTACAGCCTCCCGCAAATGAATCACGGCGAGACGCTCCGCCACGGCACACACATCTACATCTAACATGACGAGAAGATATGTCTGGGATATCGTCCTTGTAATGATTATGGCGTTATAGTGACTCTTACAAACAAGCTGGCCGTCCTTCCACAACCATTGCAAGGCCTCCGCCTATACATGAAAGAGCTCGCCGATATGGCTAACACCGGCCAAGAAAGGGGATGGGGGTAGCTTCCAGGCAGAGTGAGATGAACGAGAAATTTCAAACACAGCCTCCGCGGAGTGTCCGATGCCCCTAGGGTATATTTGCCTTTGACCTCTTGAGCTCGACAGTCGATTAAGATCGTCAAATGCTACGTCGAGAAATAGCCCAAAGTCACACAGACAGTCTCTTCTTCTACGTCCTTGGCAAAATTGGTTCAATCAACGCCGTTGGGTCACCGTGCGAATGCGCCCACCCCCCCCCATCCTCTCCCTCCAACCCAAGAGGATTACGACAAAGTTGCAGACTCTATACAAAGATCCGCCTCAAGCGTTGCTTCCTTAATTATCAGAGCAGAAAAACCGAATATCCTAGTTCAGCGTTTCAGCCCACCCGCTTGTCCTACTAAGCCCAGTTCTTCCACCAACTGCCCCCGACTCATCGCTTTCAGCGCTCGCACTCGCTCACCACGGTCCTTATCAGCTTGTATATCCTGGGAGCGTCCGTTATTAGCAATGGCCATCTTACGGGTTGCCACTCGTTGAACGAAGCAAGGATCGTGACGTGAGAATTGTATCCAATAACTAGCACGTACCCATATCTGAACCAGCTGCTCTCGCAGCGAAACCTCCTCACCGCCAACTTCATCTCCCCCTTCGTCCTCCTGATACACAACCTCCAGCTTGTTCCCGTCGGGATCCCTCACAAACGCCGCGTAATAGAACTGCCCGTAATGCGGCCTCGGACCCCATTTCCCCTCATCGGTGCCTCCATTTTGCACCGCCGCTTCCCAGAAGTCTCGTACGCTCTGACGAGTAGGCGCGTTGAAGGCGCAGTGTACGCCGTCGCCAGAGGGAGAAACATGCGCTCTTTCAAAGAGAGTGAGAACTTCTAGATCTGTGTTGTGGCTAGGCCCGTAGCCGACGACGCGGGTTTCCCGGTTGTCGTAGACTCGTTCAGCGGCGATGGTGGACATGACGACGTCGTAGAAGGCTCTGGAGCGCGTGTAGGAGCTGACGGAGAGAGATATGTGGCCTAGGAGGGTGTATGGATGAGATAAAATTGGTGGGATTGGTTTTATGGCGTTATTGGACATTTCGAGGGGATTCACATGGTGTGACTATGGGATGGATGAATTATGCTCACGAGCCTTCTTTCGGTAGGTTTATGGATGCATGAGGCAAAAATTATAGTTTCATCCAAAATTTAGCACGACAAAATGGTGCTTTTGTAGCTGTGCTGATATGTTGACTGCTGCAGACGTCCAGATGGCTGACGGAAGTGGCTGCAAAACGCGAAGCCGTCGAGTATTGGAGTGAGCACGTGCTGTGGTCAATATCCCCCGCACTACGCTATCATCAAGCTGTGACCGTCACGATGCTGCGTGAGCTACTGGTACGGCAAGTTGTTGATCATAGTGGTATGCTTCTGGATCACTTCAAACAAAAATACCTGATGTCTTTGTTTGGGCGGGGACATTGGAAGTCAGCGGTCATGCTGACTGTTGGTTAGAGGGCGGTAATTCAACGTTTAAGGAAGTATACCTAGCTCGCATGCAACATTCAAAACGGTCATAAAAAAAAGCACTGGAAAGCGCACCATATCAACTCACGAATCAGCGTACTATCCAAGACTCGCCGTAACAGTCACTGATTTACAACACTTCTCTACCGCCGCTACTTAAACGAAAAACCTCATCCCGCGAGCCGAGAAGCCACCCACGGAGGAAATACTCCCACAGCCCACCGGCGGCATCATCGGCTCGCCCATCCACGCGAGGTCTACGTATACAGTACCCTTTCCTTCAGATCTATTACTCATACAAACTCACGCCAAGGGAAGTACAACGCGCACCCCCCCCCCCCCCTCTCCCAGCAACCGTCACTCTCACATTCGATGCCTCAAATGATCCTTATTAGACGAGGCATCTACTCCGGGCTCTTGTGCTTATGCACGCTTGCATGCAAGGCATTCCTCACCCGGGTCCCCATCGTGAACTTTTCACTGGAGCAGACTGCCCGCGTCTCACGCAGTGTACAGTACACTTAGTGCAGAACACGCCAGCTGCCTCTACGGAGTCGTTCCACATGAACTGCCATCCACCTGACTAGCCCACGCCCTTTGGGGATGTCGACTTTTTCAGGCATTCAACTTGCTCCTCAGGCTTGGTTTTCCCGTCCTTCTGGCTTTGATGAGCAATGCACAGAACGGTAAAGAAAGCTCCCATTTGTCCATATTCCCAAATACTCCAATGAAATGCCTCGACCGCATAGATATAGCATGAAAAGTCAGATCATTCGATAGATCACAGACAGGCACACCATCGTGAACCGTCCGTCGTACGACTAGTTACTCTCCGTACGGAGTACTCCGTACACGGATTCGGATTCGCGGAGGACGGAGCAAACGGAGGTGGATGCTGGTTCCACCTTTTCCCAAATGTGGCAAGTAGCCAGACCTGCAACACCTACAAGGCAACGCACAATGACTCACACGGTATCATGATAGACGCATTGCAAACCTTCCCCGTCATCACACCATTCGTGGACCATGGGCCGGCCGGCTCCATACAAACTCAGACTGCTGCGTACAGTAGACCTCGGCGTGTCTCGGAATGTGCTGTGGGCAGGTTAATGCCCAACTACTGTCACCCATCCTATCCTGCCTAGTGTCCCCCGGACAGGTGTCCGAGTCCGGCTGACATTCACATTCCGTTCGATCCAGCGCTCATTGTATCAGGCTGCAGCCCGAATTTTGATTTTAACATTTACTCTTTAGCTCAGTTTTGCTTGACTCCTGAGGCCCCAACAATCAGTCACCAACTTCATGAGCAGTCTTGTCTTGGTGCCTCACGAGTCCCCACTATCTCCAAAGGACTCTTCCAAGCTAGCTATCAGATTTCGCCATAGCATCATCGCTCTCCTTGATATAGAACAGTTCTCGATTCCCAGGCCTCAGTTTCCGTAAGCGCCCAAGTGTCTCTCTTTTCGTATTTGTCCTTTTAGTGCCTCAGTCCCCATGGTTCACAAATAGCACAAGATCTGCCTTTTCGAGGAGGTCGAGTGGGTCATTATTTGAGTCGTCAATCAAGTTCATGTAGATTATTGTCTTCTTGGTATGCTTGAATATGCGTTGAGGTAGCTTGCAACGTTTGTCCAACAATGGACACCAGCCATGCTTCCTCTTCAGGTGTAACATAGACGGGTGTAAACGGCGTAGCGGTAAGAGGTGTCCATCATTATTTCCTCCTCGTACAAAAGTAAACAGTAAACAAACCAAGATGCATGAGTCTTCTAGTCGTACAAAGCCATCTCCACCCCTCAATAAGTCCTCATCTTCTTCGCTCACATCTGTAAGAAAAGATTAAACAAAAAAAAAAAAAGAGTAAATCATTGGCTTCTGTTTCCCTCATCAGAACGCCGGTCATAGGATGATGCATGCTAGATTAATGCGCTTTTTAGTCCAGTATTCTTGGACGCCATCTACATGTTCTATAGAACAAGGAGACGCAGCGAACTCGTCCAAGATGGTAGTATCAAAAGGCCCCAGTTGGCAAATGACTCCTGCCTTCCACCCTCCTGTCCCAGAGTATATAACAAAGCAAACCAACAAAATATAAAAGACAGCAAAAAAAATTAAAGATTGCCAGCTTACAAGCACAGTTGTGAGTCTGTATGTTGCTGTTCAGCCCAAATAGAGTTGCACTACAGTCATATAAGCCTTCTGGTGATGTTCTCCCATTTTGGTGTGCATTGTCGGAAGCGATAATGGCGCGATGGCACAAGTTTAATTCAGAATACCATCCCACATTCCCCTTCCACGAAGGCTGATAGCCGGGTGAACGTTAGTAGTCTCGTAGCCAGAAGCAGCCTCTGCCGAGCAACAAACTCGTTTTGAGTTGGGTGCCAAGGTGGCGGGTACCTGCATGTAGGATTCGGATACCATGTTACGTGAGCGCAGCAAGGTGTTGGGCCACGACGACTTAGGAGCATCGTAGCGGCGGGTAAGGATATCCCGGACGTTCTCATGCAAGGAATTATCAATAGAAGATGTGCGGCTTCGCTTACGGCCAGTCTTGGCTGTAGGTGTAGCGTCGGCAGATACATCATGGTTGTGAAGATCCTGAAGAGCCCTCGCGGCGTCGGATGCAGGATCACGAGCCATATCGTCGAGCTCGCGTTCGCGTCTTGCAAGAGGAGTATCCAAAGTCAGGTCACCAAGCTTGGTTTCAGGACCAAAGTACGACTCCGGGGAAGAAGTCAGACAGGGCTCATCAAAGCCTTCAGGAACCGAAGGAACCGATGGCTTAAGGCTCACTCTATCGTTCCAAAGCTTCGCAGCTCGAAATCGCGACGGCACAGTACAGCGGCTGGAGCTGCCGTAGAGGGTCGCGCTAGCGAGACTGGAAGCGGAGGATATAGATGACGAGCGCGAGGAGCGTGACGAATCTGATACCATTGACTCAGGAGACGAAGTGGTAGAGACTGAAGTGGCCAGCGATGACCGTCGAACCGGACAGTATCCTTGGGGCGAAGAGCCGAGAGAGCAGGGGAACCGATCCAGAGCCGTCTGTGCTACACTCACATTGCCGGCTTGAGCCATAGCAAGACCCATAGCGTTGCTCTTTCCGAGAATTTGGGAAGCGGCACTCACGGCAGGAGTGCAGAATCCGCTGGTCTGCGGAGTGAGGCGAGGAGTTGGCAAAAGGCTCAGAGAAGGCGCCAACCGGCCAGGAGTATAGACGCTGCTTGGTGTGCGCTCAATGGTGATTGGGGTAGGCGTGACACTGGTGGTTTCCAAGGTGGATAGACCGCGACCTTCTTGGGGGAGATTGAGGATGCTCCGGGGCGAGAGCGCGCACAAGTCATTGGCTGTAGCACTGGATGACGTAGGGTATAGACCTTCGATGTTTGTAAGGTCCGGCTCAAGCTTCAGAATAAGCCGCTTCCAGTCAGCAGATTGTTTCATATACGTTTGCGAAACCACGCCCGGAGTGGGAGGAGATGGAGGTGGTGTGTATTTGAGAACAATCTCGGTCCATCGTTGAAAAACATTGTCTGTGATGTGTAGCTTCCAGTTGACAGCAAGGAGAAAAGCAACCTCGTTTTGATTGATCTCCTGGGTGTTGAGACCCGAAATCTTGCTCCACGCACGGGCCGAGTAGTTGCGATCTTGGAGATATTTGGAGGCAAGAATGAGAGCCGCAAGGAACATTCGACGTCCGCACTGAAGAGCGCGATCGGCATGTTGATCGTGAGGCTGCTCAGTAGTGAAGTTATGCTTTGGGACATGAGGTTTAATAAGGATAAGATAATAGAGCGCGACCTGCAAGGTAGAGTAACTGGTACGCGAGCGCCGTAGAGTCTCCTGAATAAAAGTGCGCAGAGGCAGGACAGCTTTGCTGCCGAGCTCGCTTCGGCACACAGCCGAGGAAAGGGGCCAAATCGCCTCTACGATCTGAGTTGACGAATCTGCAATAACGTAGGTTAAGCATTGGATCAGGCACTCGAGGAGTAATAGTTGCAACCTACCAACAAGGCTGTCGACAAAATTCACTTTGCGATCGGACTGTCGCACAAGAGCAGGAGGGCAGCCTCCGCGGGCGGCATGAGAACCAGGAGCACTGCGCCTAGGGTTCTGTCGCAATTCAGCCGGTACAGCTTCGGTTTCCCGAAGAAGAGACCGCCGATAGTTCACAACGTTTTGAGCAGTGGTGGCAGTCTGCTTTGAAACACAGAACAAGTCGCAGCTGTCGGAGTCGGACGTGTTTGTTGAAATGGAGGTGTCGTCGGATGATTGAGATGCGGCGTCAGACCACACAGAGGCGGACGAGGTGGAAGCTGCATAGCTTATCGCGGAGTTGTACGGAGCATATCCAGAGGTGGAGGTGGTATTAGAGGCGACGAAGGCGGGTGAATCATCCGCATCGTACTTCATCTTGGTAGGTTAGGGTTATTTATAGTGGTATTATAACCGGCCTGAGTTGTTCAGAGTTCAAGCCAGTATACAACCAGGTTCCAGTCGCCGTTCAGGCTAAGTCAACCAATAAGATCTTGGGTTACCGTAGAGCAAATCGAGAGATACCGTGTCAAGTGCGTTAGCTCCTAGCAGACAGCTTCAAAAAGCCGAGAGTGAGAGCAAAATCCGGGTGTAAAGTGAGAAGGCAGTTTAGACGATAGTGTCGACAGCCAACTTTACAACAAGAACAAGACCGGAAGACGAAGATGAGACGGCGACTGGAGTAATAAGAATAAAACTTGCAAGAGGCATCGCGACAAATGCTTCACAAACAAGTTGGTAGTAAAAGGGATGATAGTCTTTAAAAGATGACTACCATCGGTGGGTTAGAGGGGCGAAGGACAGGCTGTTACAAAATGATTCAGAGTGACGACAGTCGCAACGTGTTTGTCAACGACGATGCACACCCGAACCGTGTTTGGTGAAGGAGATGTCGTGCAGGGTTCGCCTGGGGAGGGGTTAGGAACAGGTTAGACGAAATGCAGGAACGGGAATGATGCGGCTCCCAAGAACGTATTGAGTGTGAGTGTGCCTGGGCAGCGACTTTATTAAAAAAGACGTGTTCGGTGATGTGACTCTTTCAACGTAGCCTGGGAGGCGAGGCCACCGGGGGCGACAGTGACAGCCTTGGGGCGTTGGTGGAGTGGGTATGGGGCGAGCGGTTGGTTGTGTGACTCGTTTGCCTGGATAGAGAGAGGGTGCGAGGGTGCGGTGGCGACGGAGTGCTGCGCGCGGACCAAGCAGGTAGCCAAATGGCGATTTCGGAGCGGCGAGGCAGTGACTACCAGGGAGAGGGGCTGGATTGCCAGTGGTCCGAGGAGCCTAGAACCAGTAGAGCCGGCGCCTAAGAAAAAAGACTGACTGCAGCGCCTCAGCCAAGACGTGGCGAAGACAGACGGTGGACAGGGAATGTGGTGCGTTTGCGTGTGCGTGCGAGAGTCGAATGATAAAAGAGGTGATTAAAAAGGCTAAGAGAGTGCAGGTCGAGTGGCACGAAAAGCTGACCAGTTTTATCGTTTCGCTATCAATAAAGACTCGACTCGACGACTGTGTCTTGCGTTGCGTGCTTCAGGACCGTGGTGGCTGGTGCTTTTGACGTTCCTTTGTTGTTTCGTTCTTCAAGATGTCGCAAGGTACAAGTGAATGTCGCTGCGAGCAGAAGAGGGACGGGGGAGTTGCCGGACAGGGACAAAAGTACAAGAATAAAAATAAATGTACGTGAAAACCCAGAAATCAGATCAGAGTGCGCCGTGGAGTGGAGAGAAACCAGAGCAGACTGCGAGAGTCGCTGGTAACGTTTAAAGGGCGTAATCGAACTTCATCTTGACGTTGGAGTTCGATGGGGGAGAGAAAACAGAGAGCTGCTGCGAGACGCTGAGGTTTTGTATGGTAACCCGGGCTTCGTCGCTGGCCTGGCTTGGCCATGGGGGACTTGAGACCTCAGACTTGAGACTCTGGGTGATTGGGACGGACGAGCACCAGCCAGCAAGAGGGGCGGCGGAGGCGGCGGACGGGGGGGGCGACTGCATTGCTGTCCAGTTGGAGGGTGGCAGACGCAGCAGGCAGGCACAAGTTGGTGGCGGGTACCGGCCTCATCTTGGTACCCAGTACCGTGCCGAAGCGAGCGCATGCCACAGGTTGTGGCCTGCGAGTTATTCTTCACAAGTCGCCAGTACAAGCTACTCTGGAATGGCTGGGCTGACGAGTACAACGCTGCCACCAGAGCTGCCACTAGGGCCGCCCCTTTAGATTCTGCGTACGGAGTCTTCGTCCACACTCAGACGCACGCCCATGTACCTCGCGCGCGCGTGAGCTTCGCGGAAGTACAGGCTGATGTGCCTCCACTTATTCTCCACTGTCCTCATCATCAGTGGTTCTATCTGGCCAATCTCCAATTTGTCAATTGATGATTGGATCAAACTCGTCATACTGCCTCTTTTACCTAATCTTCTGCCCAAGTCCAGCAGCGACTGAGTGAGCCAGCCAACCCATCCGTCGCGCATGGCCGTGCAGCACGGCGGCCGCTGCATCTGGCCCCTGTCGCCCAATATTCCATCTAGGGATTAGCGTCAAGGAACATCGTCCTCCAACCATCGCAGCCTCCCATTCGTGCCTAGCCAGTTTGCCAGACGAGCCCAAGGCTGTGAAAACCGTGGTGGAAGGCAAACTCCCCGAGGCCATGACTAGCTACTAGTATGACTCTTCTCCATCCATCTAGGAGTGTCAGTCAACGCCGTCTAACTCACAAGTCTCCTCCGCCACGGTTTCTTGGGCCTCCGTGCAACGAAAGTAATACTAGTACGGCCAGTGCAACTTATCCCTGCCGCGGTGCTATCTAAGGTTTCTCTCGCATCAGTACCTCAGCACCCTCGTCGATGGCGAAACAACCAACGCAAAGGGGTGTCAGGCAAAGTATTATTAACCTTGGCTTTGTGCTTCAGGTCACGCTGTGCCTGCCTATGTAAGGTTAGAAATCATACGAACACGGTTTCAACCGTTGGAAAGCCAGAGCCTAGAAGGACACTTGCACATCAAGTGCCAGGCTTCCCCGTTTGAATCGTGTTTTCCAGCAATACGATGTACTCCGGCCTGGCCGTGTTCAGTAGCACGAACGGAACGATGTGCCATATTCATCGTCGGGTAATGTACGGAGTACTCCGTACCTCTGCAATACAGGCACTGCTCCGTTGACAAGAGTCGCAGCTGTTCTCCCACCGATAAAACCCGATGGCTGGGCGCACGGGCCAGGCTCTGTGTTTGCAAATTTGATTTTGCCACTGAGCGGTATTGACCAGCAGACAGCTCTCTTCAGCCGTTCACTCCTATTATTTCAGTATACGGAGTAGTCAATATCTAATCTTTTGCCCTTGGTTTTGTTCGGCTACCCATGACTATACTATACGGTAACATATCAACGAAGTACGGAGTATATTGCTGATGATTGTCTGCAGAACAGCCGTCGGGCTCGGCGCAAGAACGATGCACTGCCGACCTAGGCCGAATGACCTCACAAACACTCCACCGCACTCAGTAATGCCTGCGGTCGCCATGGGGGGATTGCGGAGTGTTGGAGTATTCCAAGACGCAAATTGCGTTCAACATGCTACCTCAGGCCGGGCATCGTTTACCAGTAATGTTGGTGTGGTTCTGGCCTGCTAACACGCGGAGGGTCTCGAAAGCTAAGACATAGTGCACTTCCGACTCACACCAAGGTCATTTGGTCGGCAGGATCCAACCATGATGGACCTGGTAATACGTAACTACTGCTTGGCAGCAGGCAATGCGCCTGCCTGCCTGCTCAGTATCTTGCCATAGCACTTTAACTTTTGCCGGAGCGCGACTATCAGAAAGGCGTGCCTCATGCCTCCCTGCTCCTCGGTGCTGAGATCAATTATGGTTGCAATGAACGCACGACGTCCTTTATATTCAGAGTGCTGAAGTCTACGGTCAACCGGGGCTTCAAATCATTCATTAAGAAAAGCAGTCATACTCAAAACATGGCAAAAAAACAAAACAGCAGCCATGCTTTCCGAGACCACCAACTAGAAACCCAGGTTCAGCCAGTATGCCGCGAACGATGTTATGTGCACTATTACACTTGCAGTGTACTTCCGTACGGAGTAACCAGTCGCTAGTTAGCCACTCCGTACCGAATTATAGTAGTGGTGACGAGACGGAGTACTCTGTTGTGTTTTGTGCATTTTGTGCAATGTGCATAAAAACGTAGTTCCGCCTAAGGTGGGAGCGATGGTGGGCTATGCTTTAGCACAAGAGCTTGAGTACTTGGCGAATGCCTGAGGCCGTAAACATCCCAAACCAGGTGAGTGCATGAATCTCCCCCATCCTGTCCACACTTGCAGGCCACACGGCGTCTCGAGCACTTAGAACTGCATGTATTGGTCTTTATGCCCCGCCGGAGTCTCGAAACCCCCCTGGTCGACTCAACATCCACAGCAACATAGTACTAGTACGGAGTGGGAGGCATGCCATGGCTGGGGCAAATTACTTAACCCTTCGCGGCTAACCAAACCACGCTGCAAAGGGTACTCCTCCGTATTATGATAACAAGGCTATGAAATAGGAGCGGGGGGGGGAAACAGTTACAAAACGTGGAGGAGAAGCAAAGGATTGTGAAGATCCGATCCCCTTAATCACAACCCCATAACTATTTCATGCATGAACTGGAGAGAGTCTCTCCTTTTTTGGTGGCTTTTGGTGTGTGTGCCAGTTCATTTCGACTGACGCCCACCGTACGAAGTGACGACTGCAACCTGGCAGCATGTGTGTGGTTCTTTCTACACCACTTTTGAGTAATTAAGAGATGTCCCTTCTGGTAACAACTATTAGAACCAATAGCACAGGAAGCAATATTTGCATTCATGATACAGTCTTGCTTTGTGGAGTGCCGCTGCCCCCGTACTCCGGCAGTGAGCGCTTTTTTCATTGGTGATGCCGCCGTATCGGGTTTGGTGGCCAATTTTTGCACGTTTGATCAAAATTCTATTGTATGCATGCTCTGGAGCAATGAAATGACACCGATGTTCTCCGTAAGCATTACTTCAGTTGCTCCGAAGCATGCCTTGCGACGTATCAGCTGCCAAGGCGCAAAGGGGCCAGACAAGCATGTCCCATAATACCGGCCCATGATTTAAGAAAACCCCGGCGTATCGATGGATAACGTCTAACAATACTCCGTAATCATCTTGCATCTACATACGGGTGCCAAAGGAGGGGCTTTTAATGTATTCAGCTTCAACCTCCGCGCATTGGCTAGGGTTGCAACGTTCTGCCCCGCAAGAAAGCACCTTGGCCTTGCCGTGAATTCATCCAATCCGAACAAACGACCCATTCACGAGCTTCTTGAGTGTGTGTCTCTCTCACACCAGCTGTAATTGAATTCCAAATGCATGTCAGGAAGTTGACTAGGTGCAGGAACGTCCTGAGAAATATGTTGCTGCGATGCTACAGGGAGCGCTCTGATAGCCTGTACGGTATGCAAAACTGCTGGATCGTCCACGTATCGAAACGCCGTGATGTCCTGCTTAAGCGTCCAGGCATGAACTCGACTTTGCAAAGTTAATGCAAAACTCGTCATCCGTACCGTCCCGGGCAGTATGTCTCGTCTTGTCCAGGGCCAGAGGCTATTGCTGACGCGAGATTGTCTTCAAACCGATCAGCTACTTGTATTGCTCTGCTGACAGCATTGATCAGCCATTGGGTGAAGCACCATGGCTTTTGCCCGGGGCACACCCAACGGCAGCCTGGCATGTTCTCCATCGGCTTCCGAAAGGCTCTGGTAGCAGAACATATTGTAAATGCTGAGAATGCAGCAAAGACGAAACTGAGGCACATCCAGCTGGTGAACGCTCAAGTGCATCCTCCGCATCCCAAAAGCCAACCATCCCGGCCCTCTCCCTACACATCTGGCATTTCATGCCGACCAGCAAGCACCCGGAAGATAGATCTCTTGCGAGTTCCGGATTTTATTGCATTGTGCATTCCAGGGGTCTTCGATAATAGTATGTTTAGGCGCGCAACAGTGACTCTGTGCTGTCTTCGCATTTGTAGCTGTTTTTGGAATTTGCTGCCCCATTTCCAGTGACAAATCGTATGGTTACCAGCGTGAACAGCGAAAGTTGGTTGAAAAAAAAACTGAATTCCAAAATTGACTTTTTATGAAGTTAGGAAAACAAGTTCAATTCACAGCGGGCTGGACTGTGTAGGGAAGAAAACCGTGCTCATGACATGTTTAACGATCCTGCAAGCAAGATACCAAAGCTCTACCAATTGTGGAACCGCGAGCATCTTCCAATGAGCACGATCAGGAAAGGACCTAGTTTTCACTGTGCCTAGGGAAAGCACATAGCACTCACGAGAAGCTGTAAGGTGAACTCAGTTCTTGCGAGAAAATTCCCTGAAAGACATCTGGTTCTACTCCCCTTTGGAGCTCCCTCAATATGTTCATTATGTCCTCGCTTCCCAGTATTATATGCCGTACACATAGCAACACAGACAACAACATGGACGATGGCCACAAGAGAGCGAACATGTTCCAGGAGCCATTAGCCTCGTCTACCCTGGATTCCCTACAGTACTTGAAAATAATCACGTCCGTCCCCTCATGAGACGCCACAAGGCTGCCGTCGCCAGGACATCTAGACTATTCCGTGGATCAGCAGGAATCATATTCAGTTCTGTATGACGCAATACGCTCCATAGATTCGTAGATTTGTAGACACAAACATGTATCCGTCATCCGTGCTCGCCTCAAAGGGCAAAGGGCACCAGGCTCCAAGGCCGATAACCTGAATTTCAGCCATCCGGTAGGCAACAACGTCACCATCCACCACCTTGACAATGCGGCTGGCAAGCACTTTCACCCGTATCTCGCAGACGTGTTTGTTTCACAGGAAAAGCCCGCACGCTCAGTAGCAAGCGCTACCTCGTCAAAACAATCAACTCAAAGCCTTGTCACATTTCAGCCCCAGCCTTGTCATTTCTGCATAGAGCCAAGCTTTCGTCCTTTGCGAGAGGCCTCACGCAAGAGCACAGCCGCCCCTCCCCCTCCTCCAATTATCATGACTTCATCCAGCTCATTAGGACAAGGGGATCAGTCGTGGGGATAAGTTGAATTCGTCACGACTTCAGGCTTCACGCCGCACACGAAGCACCTACGAAGGCAATGAGGCCCTCTCTACTATGCCTAAGCCGTTCGAGATCCCCATCTAGATCCAGGTGACGCGACGCATTAAGCCCCACCAGGCACCAGCCGATATCGCTGACTCATAGGGCCGCGACACAAACGACCTCATGATGGGAACTAATATGCCGTTTCAGCAACGTAGACCGTACTGTACCTAGGAAGTAAGAGAATGATCAAATGACCGTATCCCGATAATGACAAATGGCGTCATAGTAATCATTTACGCGTGATGGACGGTAGTGATGGCCGAACTCGCCGATGGCTCCCTAGTTTGACAATTGAACCTGAGCAGCTCAATGAAAGTTGTCTGGCTTTCTCTCGTATCCATCCTGTTACGTGACCAGCAATTGCTCCGCGACACATTCTGCTAAGGTAACTTGTCGGCTGTTTCCATAGCTACCTTACCTCTCATTAATAGTTCCGCCGGCTAGAGATGAGCTATGCCTTTGAAGTAGTGTAGATGACAACAAAATTGACATATAGGGTAGTGAAGCTCCTGGACATGAGAAATCCCTATTTTCTTTCATTGAACGGTCACAACAAGACTACAAGTACTTTGTCATGATGGCATTACGTAAAATTCAGATCTTGTTGACTATCAACCATATTGAATACAAGCAGCTTAAAATCACAACAATTCTCACTTCCAATTTTTTTTTGTGTTCGTATAGCCTCCCAAATAAGAGATGCTCTATCAGAGCCCGCGCACGTCCGCAGTCAAACTATCCTAGCATCAGAATGGCACATTTTGGGGTTGACGTGATCCGTTCAAGACGCCATGTAGGTACTGGCATCAACACCATCCTTGGGGAACTCACTGCAGAACGGTTAGTATGTGTGCAGAAGAGTCAACGTTGCGATAGATACTTACGGCAAAGCAACCTCGAAGCGCTTCTCAATCTCCTTAAGAACCTCCTGATCTTGGTCTGAACTAACGAAGGAAACGGCAAGACCCTTGGTACCGAAACGGCCGGCACGACCGACACGGTGGAGATATGAACTAGCATCGGCTGGCAGGTCGTAGTTGATAGCCAAGTTGATACGCTCAATATCAATACCGCGGCCAAACACGTCGGTAGCAACACAAATTCTCTTCTTGAACTCCTTGAACTCCTTGTAACGTTTGATACTAGTCATTGTTAGTTGCACTGTAGACTACACCATCATAAAGGCCAATATTGCCATGGCTTACCGTTCCTCCTGGCTGACGCCAGAGTGCACAGCAATGGAAGGGAAGTTGCATTCTCGCAGCAATTTGTCTAACTCTGTAGCACGGATAGTGCTCTTGACGAAGATAATGACCTGGTTGAACTGGAGGTCGTCGAGGAGCTCATTGAGTTTCCTGTTCTTCTCCTTCTCCTCAAGCTTGATATAGTACTGCTGAAGGCCGTGCAGAGTGAGCTTAGTATCTTCGTCGACGTAGTGCTCCGTGGGATTCTGCATAAACTTCCTGCAGATGGGCTTAATGTCATTCGACAAGGTAGCCGAAAACATCATGACCTGCTTTTGCGTCGGAGTAGCGCGAAAGACATCCTGGACGTCAGTGCGCATGTCTGCTCTGGTTAGTAATTTTGCGTTTTAATAGTTGTCGTACATGAAAAATGCTTACCCGGCTGATCAAGCATCTTGTCACATTCGTCGAGAACGAAGATGCGGACGCTTCCCAGGCGGAGAGCCTTGTCACGGACAAGAGCCTTAAGACGACCTGGAGTACCAACAATGATGTGAGGGCACGTTTCCTTGTTCTTCAAGGTCTCCATGTCGGTCTTGATGGGGGTACCGCCATAGAAAACGCCGGTCTTGATGTCGGGCATATACTTGCTGAAACGATTGTACTCGTCGCGGATCTGGTAGGCCAGTTCACGAGTGTGACACATGACGACAACCGAAACTTCTCCGTTGACCGGCTCAACCTGCTGTAGAGTGGCAAGCACAAAAACAGCAGTCTTGCCTAAACCAGATTTGGCCTGGCAGATAATGTCACCACCGAGTAAAGCCTGAGGAATACAGGTTTGTTGGACTGTCGATCGAGCGGATGTTAGATCATGGGTTTTCTTCAACAACGAACGATAGATGCAATGCGTCAAGAGTCCGTCCGTCCATCGTCGCACCGATGGTGTGGCTGGCGCGGGAAAATAAAATAACTACCACGACATGGATCGAGCGCAACATATCACAATCGTAACGAATGTTCACGCCGTCGTTTGCTTTCGCGAACTGCAGCATCAACATCATATCGATTGACCGAACCTATGGACAGGATACCATGCGGTCGGATACAAAGGCTTTCCGGCCTCCGTTGATCTCCTCGTCAATATCTTCGCGCAACATAGGCTGTATTCACTAAGAATAGTCGATACCAAATGATCCCATCGTCCAACGAGGTTCAGAGGCCAGCCGTCTTACTGGCTATCCTCGCATCGTCTATCGATAACTATGCAATACCAAGCTGACTCGCTCATTTGCAGGTCTGCAATGGGATAATCTCTCACAAGAGAACTCAACTCTCGTTTCCAGCGACTGGGTCGCACGCGCGCATTTGTTTTCGTTGCGAAGATGGACGGACGCATTGTAGTTTGGAGGGAGGGGATTGATGACTTAGGGTATTAGGATGTTCAAGACTAACCCTCCGATGGATGTTCGAAACCACAGTCGCCGATAGCACGGAGAAGCTCAGGCTTCAAAAGGAAGTCACGGAAACCAGTCGAGTGAATACCGACGTAACTACCCTTTTTGTCGACATCGGTGGTGGCGAGCTCGCCCTTCTTGCCGTTGGAACTGGCGCCGGCGGTCTCGTTGGCGCCGATCTCCTCGTCGGAGTAGTCGATAAGATCCTCCTCATGAGACATTTTGATGGCTTGACGAGTTGTGCAAGTCTAGGCGAGGTGGCGTAACAAAGTCTGCGTTTAAAAAGCTGCGGTTGTCGATCAGCGTGGGCTGATGCGCAAATACAGTTGTCGTTAACGCGGGTGAAGGGTGTAAAAGAGCCTCCGATTGCAGGAATACAGCAACTCGGATATGAATGAGTAGCGTTGTCACAAAGACGACGTATATAACCAAGTTTGGGGCCCTCAATGTTCAGGCAATGTTGATAAAGAGAGGGAGGCTCTTCGAGTCCACTGGCAAGGGAGAGAAGTAAGGTGGGCGGGAGCCGCGTTCCGGTCAGCAGTATGGCCCGTGCATGGTACGTATCACGTGATGCATATACCGTGCGAATATCGGGTGATTTTCAATTTTGCGCGGCACCACATAGAAAAAAAACAACAACAAAAAAACCAGACCATGGCGAAAAGCAAGAGTCAGCCAGGAGTGCAAAACAGAATTATATATTCCAGAGCCTCCTATCTGTACCAAGCTGCTAGTTATTTATCTAGTTGCACCAGCGCTCTTCGTGATGCCTCAGCATCAGCGGCAAAGCCATCGAAGCAGGAGCACAGTGCTTCAGATCAACAGAGCCAACAGCTCCAAGCAATCGACAACATGTCTCGACTGGCCATCACCGACATGAGGGCTGTCTCTCTCAAAGCACAAATACGACAGAGCTCATCATTGAAAAGGACAATCTGCAAATTTTGCGATACCTTGTTAGTGGAAGGCAGGACTTGTCACTCAATGATTGAAAACACCAGCAAGGGGAAGCGCAAGCCCTGGGCGGATGTGCTTGTTATTGGGTGCAAGACTTGCGGTAATTCAAAGCGATATCCTGTTGATATGCCACGGCAGAAGCGAAAACTTCTTCGATCTCAAGATTCGAAGACCCGAGAGGAAATTGAACGCATTGACGGGGATAAGGACAAGCGAATAACTTGAAGAGCTTTGCCTGAGACGGAATGCATTTTAAGCATGAAGAATCATGATGTCCGATTGAATGCAGCTACGAGATTTTTTTGTGTCCGCTCAAATCTCATATCTCGAGGCTCTGGAAAGATGGACTAGTTGTGACGGTGTTTGCAGCAAAAAGAGGCTCACATCTGAAACATGGTCACCGAGAAGCTTTTGAGGACAAGCTGAGATGTAGCAATTCTAGCATGGTTGCAGCAGATTGACGTGGACCTCGACAACTAAACAGATAGAGGTCGAAGATGTTTTATCGCAGTTGAGTGCCGAACCTCCCACTCAGACCGACGTGCTCATCAGACAATCCGACGTCAGGACTTGCAGCACTTTGTAATCCTCCTCGTATACCTGACATTCTGGAAAAGAAGTGACCAAGTCTAAGTATATCATATTCGTGCTGTGCAGACGCACATGCCTGGTGTAATTTCATTGGCTTCTTTTAACATCTAAGACCATAGACATAATATTTATCCATTCAAGACAAACAACCTTTATTACCGCCACATTGTTCATTAAACATCGCAACATCAGGCCCACCGTAATCATCCCTTGCTCTCCTTCACACTCTCTTCCCCCAACACCTTACTCGCAGCCATAAATCTATGTTAAAAATTAGTCATTTGAAAACAAGGCCCTTCTAAAGAGCCCATGAGACATCAACATGCTACTCACAATCCACCATGCCAACTGCCCAGCCCCCTCATAGCCTCAGCCTGTACACTCGTCATGCGTAATAAATTTTCTGTATCAGACAAGTTATTCGACAGTTGAGCCAATTGTGACTGAAGATGTGCCTGGGATTACACAAGCAGTTAGCCCATCATGTCATGCACCAGCCACACATTATTGAACCCATTCCTCACCAGTTGCCGACTTTTCACGGCATTGCCACTCCCAGGGGCCATGCTTTGCCGATTCAAGTTCTGCGTTGCGCCAAAGTTCCTAGTTGCCATTTCGAAATTTGGAATCGAACGACACAGCCACGCCCTGTTGAAATTGGATGAGTCGTTATGCTGCAGCCAGTATCTTTGCTTAATCCAGAAGAGACGAAATGAGGGTATCCGCTTAGTGTTGCTCCATCTATTCGTTTGATGGTGAGATCCAATACGACAGGAACCCTAAAGTAGATCGAATGTTGGGTGCTTGGTTGATGCTATGTGAGGAATGTGAATTTAGAGGGGTGCTGGTTGGCCTGCCGCCCACAGCGGACGCGTCGCGACAAGGGACCGACCCATTGACGTGGTGGCAGGTGTGGGGTGGGGAGAGGAAACATCATTATCATCATCCATGGGAACGAAAGCATTTGTACGCAGCCCCGTACGGCGAAAGGCATGTTTCAGAGTATATGTTCTAGGTTGGTATTCAGGGCAATATAAAAATGATGGAAATAGTTGGCCTGTACAGCTTTGGTCACCTCAAACAAAGTGCATACGCCAACACTTTAACACTGCGAAACGCTGCTTCGTTTTTTTGCTTCTATGTCCATGCTAATTGTTCAACTACTGATTATTCAAGCGTCTGAGCCTCTTTGGAGGAACACATCTCCTTCTAAGTTATTCATTAGGTGCTGGGCCATAGCTGCCCTAGTTCCGCCTTCCTTGTTCCCTACTTTCCCATGATTGATATAACCTGTCAAGTAGTCCATTTCCTATGAGTTGTGGTCAAACGTCTCGTCACAAAGGAAAACATAAGAATGAACAAGTTCGAGACCAACTGTAGCGAACACAAAACAATAAGAACAAAAAAACAAAAGGTAAGAAAAGAATAAATGCCTTCCAACGTCTAAGTGTGTTGTTGCTAAACCCATCGGATAGACTGTACATGTCGCTGCACTACCTTCAACAACCTTCCCATATCGCCTCTCTTTTGTGATTGCGGACATGTTCGTGGTAATACAATTTTCCACGTGGAGGAGTTGTCATCGTACAAACAATGCTCTGCATGCTTTTTATTTACCGTCCCTTCATAAAACTGGTGCAACACTCCAGATGTCAAAAACAACGAGTTTTCTCTCCAAAAAAGCCCCCAATGTGTTGCTGTTTCTGCATTGCAGTGGTCTAGTGTTCGTTTCTCTCTTTTCCTGAACGATTACTTGCCCTCAAATGACAGACAGCATGATCAATAAGAATGCTCGGTATGGCCGGTAGGAGGAATTTCGCTGAAAGTTGAATAATCGATTATATGCTAGGCGCAAGCAAGAGTATGAATTCGGATCCCAATGCAATATTACTGAAATTAGACCAGTCTCGCGCTTTGTTCAAACGTTCCCACGCTTATGTACAGGACTGAAATACGTCCGCTCGTATATTTTCAAGGCGCCAGTTTTTAATAAGAGCCCAGATTGACTCTAAACGAAATCTCGCATCATTTTATTTTCACTTGGCCGAGACCGCGTGACAACGAGAAAGAAAAGCCATTAAGATGCGTTTTGGTTGTGTGACCAGTCGCATATGGAATGAGTGTGTAAGGATTCGTGTCTGAGATTTTGTTTCTGTGAACTGTCTTCGTCCCGCCGATGCATCATATTGCGTATATTGGAGAACCCGAGCATAATTGAGGGATCGCTCATACAGCTCGAGCGGCAGTCGGCAGCCGGCGGCCAGGCTCTCAGCGCACTCCGATCGATGTGGCATTCTGGAAACTGCTTTGGCTGCTATGTGCAGATTGTTCCGAATCGTGTTCACCACTGCCCACGCTGGCGCTCGCACTACCAGTCAGACTACGAACGTTTCTAGGCTTAGGTGGATGGAGGGCGCTCACCCCTACATGCTGCTCCACCTGCTGGGGCGCAACAGAGTTGCCGTGACCTGGCGGGTAGCGAGGAACAGGCTGGCGAACGCCATCTGGTGGCGAGGGACGACCGTTCATCGAAGGTGCGTAGCCATTAGGGGGCGAGGGTCTACCGCCTCGCATAGGTGGTCCGTAAGGGTTGCCGGGCGACTGACTTGCACGGCGTGGGTATGCGCCATTCATTGCTGGTGGACCACCGGGACCTGATCCATACTGGAGATCATCCAGCCTTGAAGCTGTCAGTGAGTTTGCGCGGGAGCTACCGCCCATGGCGCCTCTGTCAACTGCACCATATCGATTTGAGGTGAAAGCCATCATAGGATCGTCCAGGAGATTGTCAGTCATCGTAGGAAGGTGAGCAACTTGGCTGGAGCGGTTTCGACCAAAATTGGGACGGAACCGGCTGCCCCGAGATGGCGGAGGCCCGTCGGTTTCTGCATTTCGGCGAAACTGAGACGCGGAAGGGCCGGAAGCCTTACGATTCTTTCTTGACGTTACGCTCATCATGTCAAAGTTGTCGGGATCTATTGTCGGCGTTGTCGCAGCTGTCGTGGGGTCAAAGAAGTCATCGTCGTCATCGTCGTCATCAAAGACCTGTTGACTATTTCGCATGGGATGAGGACCACGTCGGGGCCCGGGCGGTGGGCCACGTCTCATTCTCATTTCTTGTTCCCGCAGAGCCAGTTCTCGTTGACGGAGCTGTAGTTCCCTCTCGCGTAATAAAAGATCTGAGTCACCGCCAAGCGATGCTTCTGATCCCTCGGGAATGTCATCGTACAATACGAGATGTGAGAATTCCTCCAAATCGTTACCGTCCATGGAGCCCCGTCGCGATGGCGCCCTCGAGCCTCCATTCATAGACGGGGGAGGGCGAGGATAGCCGTTCGGGGGGCCTCCACCGTTCATTTGGGGCGGCGGCCGTCGCATGCCAATTGGACCAAAGTTTGAAGAATTTCGCGGCCGGGGCTGTCGGGGACCCATACCGTTTCCATTCGGCATACCACTCATCATTGGGCGGTGGCCAGCCTGAGATGCGGCGCGAGGTTGTGGTGAGGATATGGGAGAGTTCGGAGGCAACATGCTTGGCGGTGGGACATCGCCCGGCTTAGGCCTAGAGCGGTTGACAATGTTGAGATTGTGAAGGACAGCATATAAGGTCTCTATCCGAGGCACGGCCACCTCGGATTCTCGAGCCAATTTAATAGGCGAACCAAGATAGGTTTCAATTTCCATGGGACGTCTTGCTGTGTAGTCCTGCCACATGATGCTTTCGGGCAAATTTGGTTTCGTCATCTCATCCATTGTTCGTTGCTTGAAGTCTGGAGCAAGCTTGCAGCCACTAGCGCTGGCGAGACGCAATAATTCATCAATGACTTCGGATATCATATCTTTAACTCCGACTTTCTCGAACAGAGCTGCGTGGTTTGGCGTTTCGAAGAGGACTGACACAGGGTGAAACGCTATCGGTCTACATGAATGGTCAGATTGGAAGGCAAAAAGGGAGGACATTACACGACTTTTCGGATCACCATCACTTACCCAATCACTCTTTCATATTGCTGTTGGCGTATATTTGAAGAGACTTTGCAGTCAACTTGCCCCGTACCAAGCGTCATTGCTAGGGCTTGAGCCATGTCTTCCTGGATAGCCTGTGGCATGCTGCCATTCCTGTTTGCAGGGCCAACCCAAACTTCGGTTGAGCCTTTGTGTTCAAACTCGCTCTGACCGAGCTGTGTGAGTTCGGCGCCGGAGACAAGGGATAAAACGACGTTTGTGGGAAATCGTTCCTCGAGCGCGGCTTCAACGCCCAATGTGTGAGTCGTATTAATGAGAATGCAAGTGTGGTGAGGTGTGACAACAGAGTCGATAACGGCGGCAAGGTCGTAGACATCTGGCAGTGCTTTTACGCACAAAACGACGTAATCGAATGGACCTTCTCGAGTATGTGTGGCATCTTCGGGATTTCGGACAACTGTAGTGCAAAGGGATTAGTTACAGAAGCGCGAGCGAAGAAGCGGATTCGGTGACGACAAGATCATACCGTGACGAGGTTTAAAACGCTCATTCCCATAAATAGTTGATCTGATGACAACATTAGTTTTCCAAGCGACGTTGAGACCAAGTAATTGGAAGGCTGAGACTGACTTGAAGGATATTCCATATTGAGCAACATGTTCAAATCCGGATTTCCAAACCAAGGTTACGTCGCAAGCATTGGTAGCCTGCAGTCTCCATGATAAGAAGGCAGAGACGGGATTGCCGCCAACTGAGCATATGTTCATTAGTAAGTTGTCACTCATCTCGGTGGTAAGGAGCGGAAAACACTGCGCCAACAGTCCTTTTCTCTTCAAATCAGAGATAATAGATTGCGACTGGCCAAAACGAGGGAGGATGAGGATGGTGGAATGAGGAAAAAGGCGGCAGCGCCGGGAAGGAGGGCCAAGATACGCAGTGAAAATTAGCGGGCTAAAAATGCTGAAGTGCGCAACAGGGCAGCATATTCAGGCGCCAATAAATAGGGACGAGTCGAGGCAAACCGTGGACACAGGCTTGACAGGGCACAAAGACTATGACGAGAGGTGGGACAGCATACCTGAAAGAATCCTGAGACGGGGCTGAATGGGTGCCATGATTTCGTCGTGGCCCCCAATGGGATTGCTGAGCTGGCTGAATCGAAATCGTAGCGTTACAGCGAGCGGGTTGTTGCGATAGCCCCGGTCGCCTGTCCCACGAGGTGAGTTCGGGAGACGGCTCCTAGGATGACAAGGTGCCCAGTTTGACCGGCGGCGCGTGCGGAGCGTGATGCGAGATGGTCTGCCGGCGAAGACCTGTTACTGTTACCGCAAGCAAATGAGGCTGGTCGAGCTGAAGCAGAAAAAAGCTGGTTGAAGGACAGAAGAACGAGAGAGGGGCGTGTCGAGACGAGCCGTGGTCACCTGCTACAATGATCCTTAACACTTTTCCTGTGCTTTTTACAGACATGTGGACGCAAAACGAAAACAAATGATCAGATTCAACAGAAGATATG
>JASWJB010000034.1:189240-222824 GCA_032433595.1 Conoideocrella luteorostrata
AAAAAAAAAAAAAAAAAAAAATACCCCCCAAGGTCTGGTTGGCAAAAAGCTGGATCGTCAGGAGTGCTCCGAGCGACAAGCACAACGAAATCTAGGGTGTGTAATCAAAAGTTCAAAGAACGAGCGACGATGCAAAGCGAATGCACAAGCTCGGACTGACGGTTGGCCGGGTCCAGGGGCCAGTTTCAGTATCGGCAGCGCGCTGAGGAACGAACAGAGCAAAAGACGAAAGTGCTAGTGGCGGTGGGACATGGAAAGATGGTAGTGGACGGGACGGGCGTGGGAAATTATCTGGGGTTTGTAGGACAAGAAGTTGAACCTTGTCGGGCTGGGCCAAGCGCAGCCGCCAACACACGCAGCACACTCGCACCAGACCAGACCAGACCAGACCACTACTACTGAATGGAAAGCAGGT
The DNA here is from genome assembly GCA_032433595.1 of Conoideocrella luteorostrata. Classification (NCBI taxonomy): domain Eukaryota; kingdom Fungi; phylum Ascomycota; class Sordariomycetes; order Hypocreales; family Clavicipitaceae; genus Conoideocrella; species Conoideocrella luteorostrata. The sequence continues at coordinate 189,656 of JASWJB010000034.1, forward strand.
GTCGATCGAGGGCGTGGACCTTTGTTGCCTGCCTCATGGACCCGCTGAACAAATGGAGATTAAATAAAAAAACAGCGAGAAAGGGGGAAAGAGAGAGAGAGAGAGGAAGGGAAAAGAAAAGAAAAGAGGGGGAGCCGGCAGCGACGGAACCAAGTGTCGAAAAGAAAAGAAATCGACGGCACGCAGGATAGAAAAGCCTGTCAATCGGATTTACAATGGAGATGGCAGGCCAGGAAAAAATTGCGGAAAAGGCCCGGTCAACAGAGAGACTGTGTCAACTGGTTGGTTGTGTAAGTCGTTGTACAAACAGCAACGCCGGGAACGCGGCGGGTCAGCATCCTTGGGTACGTACCTACCTGCTTGTCGTGTCCACGCGTGTTCTGGTAGCTCCCAATGGTTGACAGACCGGAAGGGCGGCAGAATTCGTAATTGTTAGTTACTGCCCCGAGCTCTTTGCACTAACTACCAAAGGTGAGACCCCGCAGGTACAAGTACCTGCTGCGCCACCAGGTAGCGCGTGAGACCAGAGGTAGTGTGTTGGGACGCTCCTAATTTGGCACGTATGGTGCAGCTGTTTTATCCAAGATGCACAAGTGGTCAGAATGGAGCCTTTTGTTGCAAGCAGGAATAACAAATGCGCACATGCAGGCAGCGGACTTTCACCCGAGAAGAAACTTACGGGACCAATAGGCTCACAGGCCGAAGAATCTAGGGCGAGAGCAAATAGCTCAGGGCTGCGAGAGCGAGAGAATATTGCAACAAAAGAACTGCCAGGCACAGGTACACCTCGCTGAACAAAGTTCGGTCCGGTCCTATTCAAACGCCTAGTTAGCATTCTCAGTGGTGCCCACCTGTGACGCACTGAGGGACGTGGCGCTGGGAATGAGGGATATCAAAAAAGAAAAAAAAGAAAAAAAAAAGAAGGGAAATCGAAAAGCCAAGAAATTGCCAGCCTGGTCCGGGAGCAGGCTAATAAAGAATCCAACGAGTCAAGCCAATTCTCAGTACAGTTTGAAAGGAATCGCCTTGGGGTTGCGGACGCATGGATTCTCATGGCATGGAACGACTCAATCTCAGCAAGGATACTCCGTATAGGAGCGGGTAACGACAACGGCGGGAATGACACGGACGGGCAGAAGGCAAAGAAGCCGTTCTGCGGAACGGATGCCAAGAAATTTTTCGTAACGCCTAGTATGCTGCTCTCGAGAGTGGAACAAACGCACCGTATTGTGAAGTTGAACAGCAAAATGTATATTTTAGTTCCAAATTGGGACACGAGTAATGGAAAACCGATGGTTCTCCGTACTCCGTACAGCGTCAAGCATACAAGTTGACAAGGTACGGCAACAAGGCGGTTCCAGAGTAAAGCATTAACTTCTGGCCGTACCAAGGAGTGCTTATCTTGAGATGACTTCTTGACGTGCCTCCCGAGCCACTCTCCAAACCAATATTATCGTGATTCGCACACTATCAATTCGAACAAAAATGCCGACGGAATGCGTCAGAACAATCGAACAGGCAAGACCAAGCCAATGAACGTGAATGGCTGGTGCCACCGTCAGTCGCCTTCTGACCTCAACAGCGCAATGCGTGAAATCTAGGCGGCGGCAGGTAAGGTTTGGGCGTGGGGCGGCGAGCAACGACGCGTAATTGGTGCTTTCGATCGCCTTTGATTCAGCTCCTCAGCATGCCGTCAGCACCGGCCGTCGTGCCTTGCGTCTGGCTGGATCCAGCGTGGATCGGGAATCTGGGGGCCAGCTGGTTAGGTCTGTTTCGTGTGGTGAGGAGGCATCCACAACTCGTTCCCGAAGAACTGCTCTTGCCGCGACGATGGTTGAGCTGCAGAGAGTGGTGATGAAGGAGAAGAAGAGCGAATGCTCGTGGGCGCGCGCGGTGTGATCAACCCTTTACCCAGGCAGCGACAAGGCAACGGGTGAATCGCCTCTCCGCCAAGTGAGGACCTCCTGCAGGGCAAGGCTCAGACAGGTGAATACGAGAAATTGGAACTATGGGACCAGGTACCTAGGTACTGCGATATCTGTCCCGAGGCAGCCAGCAGCTTGGTTAATTGGCCAATGGGTCGGTCAGCCAAGACTCAGTGCTGGTCCGACGAGGCAGGCGCAGCCAAGAAGCATACAAAATTAATACAATAACATCGTTACTTACAGCAAGAGTGGAAAGAATAAGGAAAGAACAGACCAGGTTGCAATCACTGCGGCTCCGTGCATTGAATCTCAACACTTCACGGATCTCGTGTCTTTTTACTGTATTGATCGTTTGCTGCATTCTTCTTGCAGGTTCTCCTGTCGATCCCTAGTCGGATTGTGGTACCTACGGAAATCCGTACTCCTTGTTCCCAACCTCGATCTATACTTACTGAATGCTCTGTACTCAAGCAGTTACTGTACTGTGCACTCATGACTATAACAGCAATGTATTACTACCAAGTAGATGTACTTGTGCATATGTACCTATGTATTCATAATTAACCTCCACTGCATCTGTCGTTGCCACGAAGGATGGTTGCAAGTGGATGCCCCCGGCTTCCCTGCATTCCTGCCCAAAAGCTCGTGATAGTGGCACGGAATAACCATTGCAGTAAGTTGTGCGGAGGAGGCTTTTGATTGCTATCTTTTTATTCCTCCCTCCCTTTCGGACGCCTTCGCTTTTAGTCTGGCACCCCGAACAGTTTGACAAAAGGATACGCTCCTCCGAGTGTAAGGCAAAAAAAATTCTGCTGCAGAGTGGCTTCTGCTCACCAACAAATCAGCCTCAATTTCGAGTGGGTACTTGTGTCCCATCCATCAGCCATTGCTAGTGAGGAACGACGGGCGAACATTGGAACGACATTTGACTTTGCAGGGTCGTGCTACTCCTCAACTACTATTTTGGGGAACTGCTTGACTATTACCCGCCCCAGGCACTGGACAGATAATTTCCATTCTTCTTTCAGGTTTGGATGGAGCTTGGGCCTGCCAGACAGCTTGGGGCTGAACCCTGCCCGGAATGGGGTACAACTCAAGCCTTGAAATTGACGCGGGCATCTGATTGCACCTACCAGATGGTCTCTTTTGGCCTGTGCACATGTATTTTGATGAGAAAATGCAATAACCTGCAGTAAGCCTTCAGCTTATCATACTCTTGATTCATTATCAAGGTGCCATCCCGACCTGTCACCTCTTTGGCTCGGAGACGAATTTTGGGGAATGTTGCAGCAACGACGGGAAGCTGCGCTGGATTCTATCCCCGAAAGGACACTCCACGATTTCCTCGGTGCAGTTGCTGGACACAAGGACTATGAATTTGCGGAGTTCGGAGATCAGAGATTGATATTAAGGATGGTCGTCTCTGGGGCCACATAATGCGCGGCGTTCGAACAAGCGAAGCTTACAATAATAGAGGCACAACGAAGGGAATATCAGCCGCTGACACATGCAGACAAATCCAATTTGGACAGCCTTGTCCCCATGCTCAGCGCATGCCGCATATGCATGGGCGGCAGTGGCGATAAGAGACGGGACGCCAAACAGATTTCATGGATCCCGTTGAGTTCTGCATGATGTCGGAATATTTCGCCGAATCCTCGGACTCGTCCTAACATTAACAGATCCGCTAATATTTCCATAGCTTATGAGTATTTTGTTCTTTGTCGCACCTCACACGAGCTCTCACGAACCCACGGAGACAGATATTAAACATGCCAGCTGCCACGTAGATATTGATTTGATGGGGACACTTTGACCTTGGTTTGAATGGAGCGGGGCCAAGCTAAACCAAGAATCTAGCCACCCCCTGAAGGTGCAAATCCACGCCTTACTCCAGCCTTGGAAGAGCGAATGTCCCGCCAGGTCCCCATCGGAATGCAGCGACTCCGCACATTGGAGGGATGTTATATTATTTCGCCATGCAGATGCCAGCACAGTACTCCCGTACGGAGTAGGATTTAGCCAGGAAGCAAATATGCACGGACTGTTACTGGAGCTTACCAGTGAGTATAGATGACCTCAATTCCTTCAGGAACAAATACCAAATGCTGTGGTTTTGAACAGCTCTCAATGAGGCAGGGCTGCGCAAAAGATTTGACATGGCGGATATTGGATGGAAACTCTATTCTAATCGGCTTCGGCAAAAACCTCCATCCAACCCGTCAAGCAGAGAAGACATCAAGCAATAGAACAACCGGGGTGGACGCAGCTATCTTGACAAGTCCGCGTGTCAGAACATGCGGACTGTTGCTGGATTTTTTTGATTTTTTTGATTTTTTTTTTTTTTGCATTTTTAGGGGATTTCCAGGGAGCTCACTATAAATTGGAAACAGCCCGGTGTGCGGTATTTTGGGGCTGGAGTAATGGAGCGACGGAAATCTAAAGCACAATACCGGACTCGATGCGGCTAGTCCACAACGACAGTTCCAATGTGTCCCAAATCGAAGCTAATCAAGAGGGATCAATGGTCATGGCAAGCACTGATGACTGCCCCATTAGACGATCCATGCTGAAGGGCTGGTAAAAAGCAGAGTGGTGTGGAGAACGACAGCCAAGCCCGCAAATTGCTTGGTCATGAAGTGCGCAATTCTTTTCCTCCCGTCCCCGAAACGCCATTGGCGTTGACCTGTTATCTTACCTGCATGAGAGTCAGGCATGCTGACCTTGGACAGTCGCTGACTGCCATTGCTGCTTCGACGGCGACCCTCTACCCCTTTTCCTCCTCCCTTGCAAGTGGGTGTGCGGAAGCCAGGATTAGGATGGTTGCTCGTCTATTTTAATTCTTTGGACCTGACTTGCCTAGGTTTGAGACGGTTGACAATCATTATTTCTCTCCCAGACTCGTGGCGGTTATTAACAGCGGCAATTCTCCAATTGAGAATAATTGCCATTTGGTGGAGCGGACGACTAATGCACATCGAGGATTAAAGATACGACTAAAGCCAATGACGTATCCCCAAGTCCTTGCGGTCGTTGTTCGATAGTGGGCTGCGATTGTATCCCTGTTTAGCGACGCGGCTTAGAACATCGAAGGCTCCGTAACCACTCCGTAATTTACACGCGACGGCGTCAGTGGATACGCGGATGGATTTTGTCAGTTCGATCGCGATGGCAAACCAGACCAACTACTCCGTAAGGAGTAACCAGCAAAAGATAGCACGGAGTAGTGGGGACGGACTGACATTGAGAAGAGCCGTGCAACCAACTTCTCAGGCCCGGGTAAGAGGGTAGTTAAGAGCCGACTCGTTTAGTAGCCCTTTCAACAGGCACAACTACTCCGTAACTAGACCTCAGGGGATAATTACGTACAGTATTGTGACCAAGGTGACACAGGACGAGCAAGCATTTCCCCAGCAGTCACGCCACAGCCGGGGGGACACGGCTTGATCCGTGGCTGTCCCAAAGTCTTCCTTGGTTATTTCGAGCTGCCCGAGCTGCCCGAACTGCTCGAAATGCCCAATCCAGTCAAACATGCATACGTTCACGTCCGTCCCAAAATTACACGCCATGTGCTTTGAGGTGCTTCGAGGGCTGCAGGCCACAGCGCGAGGCAAGCAATCCAATATAGGAAGCTTTTATGGGTTACAGGCAGAGCCGGGACATTTCTGTATAGTGCAGTACTATAATGCATTGGTATTATTCGACAATGTGCTGTGAGTACAACAAACCCCTCCAGGCTATGAAGAAATGGCCCGGCATTTACGTACTGATAGCTCTGCTGGCCACTGTTGGGGCAAATGGCGTGAAGATGAACCATCAGGATTTCGTTGCTGAATTTGCTTGAAGAAAAGAGACCCAACGTCTGGGCTTCAAGTAAAGCAAGTGGTAAAACTCCCATGGACCGGTTCAAGCCGTGATGCGATCGACGCAACAGCAACTTCGTATGGAGTAACTGATTGTCAAACTTTGGAAGGCGGAATTCTTGCTCGTTTGGGTCAACTTTACAACTTTATTAGAGTTCCCCCCGTTTCCCTGGCGTAATCTGCCCATCATGCAATTCCAGGGTCCAGACATTCTGCCGGCACCATGAACTTTCTTTTCCGTTGACAACTGAGGCTAGTGACATGTGGAACTCCCAGTCTATAATTGTTGGAGCCTCGAGCAGGAGATGCGTGAATGTTGTCATGGCACTTCCCAGCGAACATGTCGTTGCTTCTTGTGCAAGAGACAGATGAAAACCCCCCTGACAACTGATCCCAGGCTGCTTATTGGGTACCAAGTTTGCATCTGTCTCTCGCAAGAAAGATTGACGCTAAGCGAGCTGTGCGGAATTGCACGACACCGGTCAACCCGGCTGCGTGGCCCGGACAGGGTAAGTTGTAACTACAGAGTACTCGTGCCAAGCCTCATCTACTAAGGGTGGTGCTTATCACCGCAATGGCCACCTGAGTGACAAAAACTATCGCGGAGAATAACAGGCAAAAACTACGGAGTACATAAATGTCGTATAAATATTTTATCTCATATAAAAAATATTATCAAATAATTTAATTTTAAAAACTTGGAATTTTTCAAAAATAATTAAATTTGATTTTCTTTTCTTAGCTTCATTATTTAGTTTTCAGTTTTATAGTACGGAGTACTCAATCTTTAATTTTTTTGCCCAGGTGCCCGTTGTGGTGATAAGCACCACCTTTAGGGTGGGCGTGGCACCAATAGCACTCTGCAGCATGTAAGTCTCTCTATATGACAACCAGCAGATGGGCGTGTATTTACGAACTACGTACATCCATAGTAGTACTTCGTAGGTATTCAGAATTTTGCGACTATGCCTGTGGACTGTCTTAGACGTGAATATCATCACGAAGCTCTCACCGCTCTGGGAGGCGAATCGCCAGGGTTCGTGGATGAGACATTGCTTAAAACCGAACTAAACGATCAACATCTGCGGCCATGAACATCTCGAAAATGCTTCGCCGGCCGGCTAGGCTTGCTTAATACAGAGAATGACCAAATTGTGCCAGCTCCGAGATATTCTACCTGTGCTGAACGAATTCACAAGCAGCTGGTAACGCTCAACACTCGAGCGGCCCAAGGTGTGGACATGCTCTTGTATCATCCTTACCGAGACCCAAAAACTCACATGTCAATGGTTTCCCTCCGCAAGTAATGGTCATTCTCACCGCCGATTTATTTACGGTACGATGATCGCGCGGCGCTGTTCGGCGGTAGCCTCCTGTCATCCGACAAAGTGTCATCGGAGTGGATGCCCATCTGGTATGACCAACAAGCATTAGTTACTCGATGAATGGTACGGAGTAGTTACTCCGCAAGTTCTTTCGAGAGCCATACGAAGACAATCTGTCGCGATCAGGCTAGACAGTCCTGCTGCGCGGCTGTAGAGCTCTCAGCCCCGTGGCGTGACCCCGTAGATGACTTGTCCTCGTCTGGTAGGTTGGGTTACTCTAGTTATTTTGGGCTAAATTTTCGGGCATATTGCACGATTTCAGCAGGACTGGCATTATCATACCACTAGTACTCCCTAGAGAACATTTGACCTGTAAAGCGGCCCTGCCTGCGGCCCTGCCTGCGGCCCTGCCTGCGGCCCTGCCTGCGGCCCAACCGCCCTCTGCCGGAAGAGGTGTACTGTCAGGCCATGCCATGAGGGAGCATGGGAGGCGCAATGGTAAGACTTGCATCAGGCATCATCCCAAGCAACCAGGGTCATTGTTTGTATTGTTGGGAAGCGGATGTCTGGGGATGCAGCGAAGATCGGTAAAGGCGCGTGGTCAATTCGACCACATTATTGGTCGCACAGCATACTGGCTGGACGTGGCTTTTCCTGTTAAATTGTATCACCAAGTACGGAGTAAGTACCCCGTACTCTACGGAGTAATTGTCTTGGACTCCGCAGCAACATCACAAAATTAAAAACAAGTGAGACATCGCGAGCATTCTCCTTCGCCGGCACAACCATTTCGGAACTGCATTACGCATGGGTATGGGGTAAAACCGTTCATGATGGCTGATATGTAGTTCGGGTACGGAGTGCTGCGTATATGGGGGAACAAATAGGGCTGTTGCCGAAGTCCTTCTACGGAGTATGTTGTGTTACTGTGGCTTTTGGAGATTTTCAATGTACGCGCAATCACATCCTTTGATCGGTGTGATTTGACCAGGTTGGGAGGCAAGACTAGATAGGGTACTGCCAGCAGAGATAACGGTCTTGGGGGCCGAAAGAGTTAGTTCCAGTCCGAGCGAACTGCCGAATGTCTTGGACTAAAGACTGCCTGTCTCTGGTTGTTCATATCCTCTCAGCCTCTTTTTGCTGTTTCTTCGACAAAACTTTGGTTGAGACACTGAGGCGGCGTTCTCTCGCCAGAGACATTGTGACGAAACCGTCTGAAGAATCGCACAAAAAAGAGCGTCACTGAAATTCATTACGTACAACTGGGGAAACACTACAGCACGCCACGCGCTACGGTACGGCACGACACTGCCTCGTGTTCTATTGTACTCCAGTCCGGTGGCTGGTAGAGCTGCTCGCGGACTTGTTCGTGCTACGTCGTGTTCGGGATGAGATGGACATATGATGATAGGTAATTTTGGTTGGAAGGGGGGCGGGGGAGGGGGCGTGGCTCGCTGGGATTACAACCCAAAACGATGGCAGTTCGGGATGTGGACGCCGCCCGTTGTCTTTTAGTAGCTAAAGTGGAATATTGTGTCAGTGTCAACACGAAGTAACATGCATGTAGATACGTTGGCTGTCGTCTCCACGCATTGATCGTCAATCATTCGGATCTAGATTTCGCGGTAGTTATATCTTGGTGGAGCTTGAGGGTGAATTTGTCGGATCTGCGCACACGGAGTACGTCGTATGGGATCAAGAAAACAATTTGTCCGACACTAACTTACACGTAGAGCGTAACTAGCACCACGACTTGGGCCGCTCATGTCGTGTCACCATTAAATATTGGACTAGGTCAGGCAAGGATCGCTTATCGCCAACGCAGACTGAGAAGTGGTTTGTGTATCACACAACGGCCCAGCATGGGGCGCATTGGCGACTGCTCTCTGCAAAAAAAGGGACAAAGCTTCATGAAAGCGTGATTCGGGGAACAAGACTCAAGTAGCCACATTGGACATGGTACGTCCAAAATACTGAGTTTGGGGTTGAGCCGCGCAAATCGGAGGGAGCAAGTATAAGCATCGACGACGTCAACTTGGGAGATCAGATGAAGAGCACATTATCCACTCGTACGACACGAAGTAGATGTCGTTGTCGTACCGCATATATCTAAAATGGCTGCATAGCATCGAGTACGTCTAACTTTGTGACACTTTCATTATTATCTTTGGATAGGTCGGAAATGTTCCCAGAGCATGCTCTTAGTTGTTTAGCTGGATACCATGACCATTGGGACAAGACTAAGACTCCTTTTTGGATACAGGAGACAACAGCCCGTTCTTGTGCAGCTGTTGTCGGTGTCTTCTATATAAGCAGCTCTGTGTCGCTTCCTGACCCTTACATCCGACTCCTGGTCTTCCTCCTTGGGGCTCAAGTGTCACTTACACAGGTTTCCTTGGGTCTGAATCGTCGAGCTGTTCGCGGGGAGGGGGCCAAACTAAGCTGAAGCTGAAGCGCAAAGACTCGATGATTGTTTCAAGGTATGAGGTGCGACGTTAGTTGCTCGTCATATTGGGCGGATTTTGAACTCTGGTTTAAGGTGAACTAAACGTAGTTTGACATGGGGTATAGTATAAAGCAACTCCAGAGTCCTCTTTTACCTCACTATAGCAATGAAGTCCCAACATTATAGTATAATACTTAACATCAACAGGACTGGGTTGTGGTGTAGTTATCGTGTTCTACCTGTGGTCATAGTGAAAGCCTTTCGCTGATGAGTGTGTTGCTGTTCAGGGAGAGGCTATAGCTTGCTTCTTTGCTTGCGTGTGGTTCTTTAGGTCTAAATCTATATCCATGCTGAACCAGCTGAAGCGTATCCACCGACTCTTCGCTATGTTGTCCCAGGCAAAACATCGAAGACGCCCACCAGTGGCCTGGCCATCTAGTTTGGAGAAATAAGTTATGCAAACGTCGCGTGTGTTTGCCAGCTCTACCATCGAACCTGCCTGACTTGACGGTGTGATGGTATTTCGAGCATGTCAACTTCGTCTGTTACACGATCTGGCAGGTATATAAACCGGTTCGGATGACCTGAGAAATGACGAGCATGGTTTTTCCACACTTACTTGCTGTTGCTACGACCAAACGCCCCTCGAGCAAGTCAACAAGAATGCTAGGTTACACAAAAGATTATGCATTTACAGCCTATCTGGGCTAGTTTTGCAGCAACCGTACGGCAGCTTGTTGCAGGAGTGCTAACGCAGTGTATATTAACTTCACGGCAGGAAATACAAGAAACAAGAACAAGGACACCTCAAGAGAGCGTGGCACTCGGCGGCACAACGACAATTAGAGCTATCGTGTGGTAAGAGGCATTTCAAAAGACTTTTTTTTGCTCTGTGGCCCTTACTCGAGCGAATGAATTCTTACGTCGAAAGATACGTCGGCTGTATTCACGGAAGACAGGTGATCGTACGTGACACTACGGAAGGAAGACGCCGATCCCGAATACAGATGTTTAGAATTCAAAACATGCACGTCAAAGAGTTATTCTTGGTTTTTCCTTCCCTTATTGAAGTTTATTGTAATTACATTACCAGTCTGTCATTTGTAATACCTCTTAGGAGGTCGATGGAAGGACACAGAAGGAAGGACTTTGCACGGCCGCTGGATGGAGAGGTTCATATTATTGGATTGGTTTTACAGATCACGCTGGATGCTGTGGGTGAAATCAAATTTGCATCTCTCTCCTTTAGAGAAAAAGCTAGACTTAACTGACAGGGCAGTCATCAACTTCAAAGGGAGGGGGGAAAATTGCAATTCTCGCAATTCTCGCAGCAACGCAAAGCCAATCAGCTAGATCTTTTCTGAAGATTCTACGCTGCTAAATATCACTGTTGATCCCTTAGATATCGTGGTTCTCAAATTGAAAGGGGCGCTGATGGTTTGTCCTCATTGACCACGAGCTATTCTTGCTTGTCGAGCAGATCACTCTAGACCACCCACCTTTTTTATTGACAAGTTAAACATCTCAGGGGCTACAGAGAAAGCTCTATTGACGCGCGATACGACGTGCTGCTTTGCCAAATCAATGGTGCTCTAATCGGCGTCTAGTGGTAACACATGTGTCTGCTGCATTATTCTCCATTGCGTCTGAAGAGGGATGTGTGTCTACTCAACCGCAGTTTCTTTGTGAGCATATCTTTGGTACAAATCATGCAACAGCTGGTTCAATTCCATCGGAGTACTTCAGAATATTACTTTGACGATGTTGATCACCATACTCTTATCTTTGATGATCATACCGCGCGACGGCTGAAGAGAGAACTTCGCAGTGCGTTCATTGATCATCAGTATGAGCTCAGGAGTAATTGGTGTCCCTGTTGTTCGTGTTAGCGCGGGTTTTTCTCTCTTTATCTCGCAGTTTGTCCTACATACCTTGGGCAATGGTATATATACACACACACACACATATATATATATGGTGCTTCAACGTCTTCACCCTCATCTTCACGATCCATATTTTCGTAGAGGTACATGCAAATAAATCCTTGCATCATAAAGGTGTCGGGGAACATGGTTGCTCCATTCGAGACTACGAGCAGGATCAGTGAACGCCTGCACACACACTACCATCGGAATCCCCCCACGAGTGGTTGCCTTGACAGTCGGATAAATTAGTTCGTTTTCTGATACAGGCACTTCTTCCTTAACAATGTGGCACGACCGAGTATTTTCTACTTCTTTGTCGTAAAGGCTCGAGGTCTTGGGGTGGACTGTAGTAGTGCAACGTGGATGAGAATGCTGAGTAGATCGCTTTGATGGAGAAGTGCTGCCGCTGCGGGAGGTTTTGTCGAGGCCGAACGCTGAAGAACGCATCGCACGCTGAATCAATGTAGGAAATGGGCGAGCCATATTCCTGATGCTCATCATCAGCCGCCGTAAGCAGCACGCCGCGGACAGAAGAAACGACAGGCTAGTAGTAGCAGGTCCTTACTGCGAGTAAGGAAATATGGAAAGACACTGCAGGTATAGGGAATCAGGCATCGAAGGTACTTATGTAGTCAGGTATTTTCTGAAGTACTGGCCATTCCTTCAACTGTTCCGGAGAGACAAGAGACACTTGGCCTAGTATTCAGCTTGGCTCTTCATGCTGGAATCATGTTAGCCGCCATACTGATCAGCCTACGGAGGATGCCGTCCCTGTTGGATCGTTGATATTAACTGGGTCGGATTTATTGTAGATTCGCAGCATTTCACAGCTTTCAACTCCGTTCCCAAGCTAGCTCACAACACGCCATATAAACCAGCTTACCATGCATATCGTAAAGTCATCCAATATTCTCCGGTAGGATATAGCCGGCATCTATTGCACCTCACTACTTTTTCACTTCTATGAACTTATTATCCTTGTCAGTGACTTACATGCTCTTTGTGCTTGTGAGGTGAAATTCAAGCGCCTGCCTCCGATAATAGGTTGAGAAGCTGCCGAATTATTTAATCAACTATGCTGGAAGGGCCTCATGGCCTTCAACTCCTCTTGGATATAAGGTTGACAGAACGACAGAATTTAGGATTTACCTGTAACGTTAGAATCACCCTACAGCAGACAGCGTTCTTCCAAGGTGGTGTAGGGTTTTGTGTAGTCCTTGGTCAACAAGTCAGCTTCTCAAGAATAGTATGAGTAAAGGCTAGATATAGGATTTCGAATTTTAGGGGTTTTAATTTTCTTCAATTAATCAATTCCCCAAACTCTACTACAATCAACAGGCCCCGTGCGAACCGGGTTGACGGAATCCGTCAATGTACTCGTTGCCGCAAACAGGCCTCAATGACTAGAGCATTTACGAACCTAACCTATGTTCCGAGTCCGGTGTGCCTGCCAACACGAAATACGTATGCGGTGACACCTTTCACAGGAGTATGTCTGTTCATGCATTGACTTTTATGCATGTGGTGCTGTGATCGACAACAGAGGACCGCAGCACGGCTGGCCGCCCATGACAAGAATACAGGTTTGTTTGGGGGCGATGTAACTACTCGGCAGTTTGTTTTACAAGTTTTGCTAGTTTGGCATGTTGATTCTAGGGTCCTCAAGAGCAAGTCAACAAAACCTACTCCGTAGGTCAGGTTCATTTAGCGTTAGGGGCCGAGACACGGAACCATCGGTACTAGACAAAATAACAAGTGCTATGGAGTACTTACGGCAATAAGTAGTTACTTGGGCAATGACCGAGATGGTGAAATAGCAAGCGAGGCGCAGCAGATCCTAGTTCTGACACTAGGGTTACTCCGTCCCTTAGCTGATGAAAGTTCAAATGCTGCTGATCGCTGTCTCCAGTTATCCAAGTGCCTTGCAGCACCTTGGAGGCACCTGATGCTAATGTGATGTGTGGTACGGAGTATAACTACTTTATTATAGTTAGTAGTTGGCACCGGAACTGCTGGATGCCTCCCTCCCTCCCTCCTCCATGCACACTCGCTCGGCATCGCCGTCGAGGCAAACGGCAGTCCCACTTTTGCCCGTCAACTCAACAAAGCTGCAAGAATGTTTGGGGTGTCTTCACGTCTCAATTGCCGTAAAGTTTGTTTGGTTATTAACTAGCTAGTCGTGGAGTTGGTTTCGATCACTTGGGCTCTGCTGCTCCGTTAGTGCCCGTCGTGCCTTTGCAATACCAAGGAATGACGACTCAATCCCGTACAACCAGCTCGCTCCTCATGGCTGCAACAGGCTCCATGGTTCCTCTGCCAACTTTGTCTATATTCTGGTTCCGAACCATCCTTCTCCTATAACGGTCGCTGCCATTGCCGCTGCCATTATTGAGTTCTGGTGCCTCAGTGGTGCCCCATTGGCGAGATCATAACGGCCAATCGACGGCTTCATCAAGCTCATTCTCACTCCCTTGAGCTCCAATTTCATCGGCCAAACCTTGCGGCTCCGGCTTACGGCTCGCATTGGCGAATTACTTCCTCGCCATGGCCAATCAGGACAAGCCTCCAGTATACACATTTCACTTCTTTCCATTTTCTCTGTACTCGCTCATGGTACGGTTCGGCTTTGTTCTTGGCGACCATCTCAATCCAGGGACTGCCCCAACCATCCTTATTCGTTTGGTGAATTTACAGACCAAGGAGAACTTGTCAGAGCCTTATCTCACCAGGATAAGCCCCAAAGGCCAAGTATGTTTCTTTCTATAGCAGCCAAGGCCGACCACGCTGAATGGGACGTTTTATGTGCAACACATGTGCAGTTTCTCGTCATGAGCCATCCTCCTACCATGGCGATTGGCTATCAGTCGCTTGTCGAACTTATTGAAGACTAACCTTTGTCTCATTGGGCCATGAACATGTCGTATCAAAAATGCTAATATGAGCTGCAAATCCTTGTAGGTACCAGTCCTTACGTCACCGGCTCTCACGGTCCCAATTGACGAAAGCCATGACATTTCAAAATGGCTTTGTCATCAACAACCAGAGCTTTTGCCCGAGCAGCACCGCGAGCGTATCGATCATCTGCTTGGCAAGCTGTATGATTTCCAAGCCACGGCGTTGTCCATCACTCCAGACGAAAGGAGCAATGGGATTCCTAACCAAGCTGCCGCTCTGTTAGAGAATCCGGCACTTTCCACGGGTCATCGGCGAGCTTTAGAAATCAAAAGCGTGTTGTGAGTCGAACCCAAACAATGCAGTCACCCTTATAGGCAATGGACGTGCAAAGACTTACAGATGCGTCTCCATAGCCATGATTCACAGTATAGTCGCACAGTTGAACCCGACAACATCGCACATGTAGAGAATCAAGCCAGAGACTTCATGCAAGGTCTCGCTTCCATCCTGCAGGAGAACAGCTCTGGGTGCAAAGAGTGGATCTTTGGCAACCAGCCTACTATACTGGATGCGCATGCAACCGTCTTGGCTGCTAGGATGATGGATCTGGGTCGATTAGACCTTGTACCAGATACAGTTCGAGCCTATGCGTTGAGTGTCATGAAATTGGAAGTATGGGAAAAGGTTACCCACGGGCGACCGACAATCTGGAATGCATCACTCGGCCCGGTTGCCGATCTGAACCCTTTGTAGACCAGAGGAGATAATGTCTAATGTAATGCAAGGGCCAGTATGCATCAATGACACTTGAAGCTTGATTGTCAAATTGCGGTATCGACGTCGAACTTCTACGTGGATTGAACAGTGTGCTGTTAGGGTAAATAATCGATTAATGCGAGTCAAATAGCATCATTCTGATTATGATTCGTTCCATCCAGAAACAATGTCAGGCCGTCCCTGCGGTTTAGGGAATGCTGCCAGATTGAGGCAAGTATGTCGAAACCTGTGGCTAAGAACGCACAATGCACTGCGCAATGTACCACCCACTTGAGGTTGTGCCAGGAGGGTGATTGCTCGCGCTAGGAAAAGGTTTCACGAGAAGGGAAATAAAGGGAAATAAAGGAAAACAAAGGGATTTATTATTATTATTTTATTATTTTAATACATATCGCTCGCTGTGGCACTACAAAAGTTCTGGCCGGCGACGTGGAGTAGCGTACACAGCGGAAGAAAAGCTAGCAAACACAAAAGTCCTTTCGGTTGCCGAAACACACGGCGGACTGGAGATGGAGGATCGGTGCGGTACTAATGCAGTGCTCGGAGTTGCAGTGGCAAAAGTTCCCAGGTCAAGTGGCGCTGTAACACCAGCCTGACCCAATGGGGGACGAAGAAGGGCACAGTACGAAGCAAAAGGTCATTTCTAGGCCACGGACGGGGGGCCGAGGGAAGTTTGGTGCGCACTGGCATCAAGTATGACCCGTTTTATGCTGGTTTGAGTACTGCAGTGGATGCAACAGAAGAATTACCAAAAAAAAAAAAAAAAAGACAGCATACAATACCTTATACCTGCAATGGAAATCCGGTCTCAGCGTCTGCTTGACATAAATAGAGCGTACCTGCCAAGACTCAAAGGCCATCACAACGAGCAGGGAAATGCATTGAGCCATGGCAGACTGAGCTGTCACGCTGAGAAGGCAGATACCGCCAATGCCACTGTGCGCCGTTCATCAGGGTAAAGTTAGCATGGCTGTCCACCTCAGTAGTAGTAGTTACCCAGACAGGCTCCGACACGATGCTCCAGCCCTAGCCCATGCTTCTACTAGATATGTGCAAAGTAAACTACTAGTCTATAAATCTTTTGGATTAGGCTTTGCGGGGCTTGAGCAACTCGTATGCCGTTGGCATAAGCAAAAGAATTGAAATGTTCGCTTGGATATTTGTGTCTAGCTAATGGAAGCTGGACACAAAGCTGAGCAGAGATTGGCAGACTGGGAGCTGATCAAGCCCATCCTATAGTTCCTAGAGACTTTATTGCCGCGAACGCGGTTCATCCTGAGCCTTATATGCATGACATCTCGCCGTCAATATATCGATTGTTGAAGTATGCTGACAATAATATTCATCCACATTGAGCACTGAGAGCGGCAAGCTTAAGCATTGGCGAATGTAACAAAGCAACTTTTCCGGCGAGAAACATCAAGAGTAGAGCCATCGATCGCTGCGAGGAAATGATATATATTGTATATATAAGGCTAACGTCAAAGTCTTCGGCCGAGTTCAGTGGTTTACTCTTTGTTTAACATCGCGGCTTTTTCATTTAGGCCCGGAACTTATTCCCAAGCGAATCAGAAGTCTAGCATGCCTGCAAATTCATTCAGAATGTGAAATGTCCTCCGTGCGCGGGTGCGTATTAGTTATTTACTACCGCAGGAGCTAGCTCCTGTCAACGATAAAGCATCAACCACGACTCAGGGCGGGTCGAAAAGAGGCGAGTCTTGCAAGCGATGAAGAGTAATACCGCCAGCCACTGGACATTATCGGTCCATGCTGTTTGAGAAGAAGCAGGCCGTCCGTACATATGGTGTCGACCCGGAGGGTACGAGGAGTACGGAATAATGGGCTGCCATTTCGCACTGTCAGCTGCGTGGGCTGGGACTGGCCTGGACTGAGCTGGGGCTGCCACTATCTATCGGGCAAGGGTCGTTGAGGTGGGAGCCACCACTAGCCCCGTTTTGGGAAGGTGGTTAGGCCCTGGACCGATGATGGGCCACTGATGGATCGCCATAGCCCTCAGGCACTAACGTTAACGCCAAAAGGTGTGGCGAGGAGAATTGAGGGCGACGAAAGGCCTGACTAAAATGGCACATGCAGAGAAGCCCGCTTGGGCTAAATCCCCGGACTGGCCGTGGCCAGAGAGACATGGTCCGAAGGGTCGAATGGTCTGGGGCGCAACCAGGACCGCGGCTTTTTCCTTTACTTGCCTTGCGCTGCGAGTGACCCGCCGCTCCTATCAGAGCAGCGGAGATGTTATCGAACGGCTGAGGGTGCGCGGCGCCAGCCCCGACTGGAGCTCAGGGTCTTCGATTGTTCGACCTCGTACCGAGTACGCAGTGTACACCCGCCTCTATTGTCAACATTTCTCGGCAAAGGACTGCGATTGCGGAAACCCGTCTGGGCCAGAGTCATGCAACAGAATCGGGATCTGAAAAGAGGCGAGTCGGGATTCTATAAGGATTCCTAATATACCGTAATGAGTGGGATTTCCAACCGTGTCGTAGATCGTGGGGGTTCAATGGAAAGGAAGGGATCTTCTCGAAGCGCCCGGCGTGCCTGCCCAGTTTAGACTGGGGCGAGCAGATACTACCGACATGCGACTCCGTGCTCCGTACCGTGGGATGTAGTCCGTACTGGATCGAATTGTATTTTGCTCGAGCGGCGGGTACCGCCTAGAGTATAGCCCCAGGGGTACTGTTGCCAGTCCTGGGAAGACTGTACAAGACCAGTTCTGGTACTCCGTACTCCGTGCAGCACAACCGCGTACAACACTGGCTGCAGAACCTGGGGCTGGGATGCCTATTAACTAACGGCATGGTTGACGGGGATAATAGCTGGTTACTTGGTAGGTACGAAGTACTTGGATAGACAGTCCAACCATGTGTACTGTATGCGCACGGTGTAACACAGAGCGGGCTGGACGAAAGAGGTGCTGGCGGAGGAGGGGAGAGACAAGCCAACGTTGAACCCATAACCCCATCTCGCCATCCAACGCCAATCAACCCCATCTAGTCAGAACAAAAGAACCAGGGTTGTCGTCCTGCCTGTCGAGCGCACCTGTCTCCGCTTGGTATGGCACCGAACATCTCTTGTCACTCTCACTACTCCGTACACTTTTCCGTAATACCCATTCCCTCCATCTTATCCACCCCTCGCTATCCGCAGATGAGTGTGCATGCGTGTTGTCTGTAGACGTCTGTTGCGCCTCTACCAACACGAAAGGACGGTCGTCTCTGCCCGACCGCATCCCAAGTGAGACCATCTGCGCCTGGTTGGATGTTTTGACGGTCAAAAGACGGCAGGAGAAGCGCAACGTAGAGACGAGTGCGTCGACTGAACTTGAGACGTCAAAGGCTGAACGACAAAACGACGACAGTTAAACCGACGACACATTCACTCTGGTAGCTGTCCCTCCGCCCGGAGGACACTGCAGAGAAGCTCATCATGCTTCCCGCAATTTTCCGCAAGCGCCATGAGGTTGAGGAGATCATGCCCATCCCCGAACCGCTCGAGGGAAACTCGTCTGGCGTCGATCACCTCAAGCACCTCGCCGCTTTTGAGAAGGCGCACAAGTTGGACCCAAACCTGCCTATGGACGAGATAAACGATGTTGATGCTGCGCTGGCTACTGGCAATGCTGAAAAGGGTATTGAAATTGAGCACGCTCTCATGGAAGATAACAGCCCTTACCCAGAGGTATGCTCTTCTCTTCTGTTCCTTGTGGTCAAGATGTTGGAGCACGCACGATCAACTGTCGCCATGGACTGGCGATGCATGATTTCCACCGTGTTGTTCAAAGCCTCAATCGATCCAACTACTGGCTCAACAGTCTAGGTTAGGTTTCATTTCTAACTTGAACAATTGATATATAGGTTCGAGCTGTTGTACGGAACTACGACGTAGATGTACCGGCCAACACAATTAGAGCGTGGGTCATTGGCCTGGTGCTTTGCACCATTGGCTCCGGTATCAACATGCTCTTCTCGCTGCGAAACCCCACTGTCGCCATCACGACCTATGTGGTTCAGCTTATTGCCTACCCCATTGGCCGTGGATGGGACATGATTATGCCCGACAAAGTGTGGAATGTTTGTGGTGTAAAGTTCAACTTGAGACCTGGAAAATTCAACTTCAAGGAGCATGTTGTCATTGTTGCCATGTCAAATGTAAGTTGTATCTTCCGGCTACTGTCCTTGAACGGATATAGATCTCAACTTTAGTCGGTAAATTATGTAAGTTACTGACAGATTCGAATAGGCTGCATATGGCGGTGGCGCCCTCTACGCAACTGACGTTCTTTTGACGCAAAAGATATTCTACAAGCAGGAGTTCGGCATTGCTTTCCAGCTTCTCTTCGGAATTACAACACTCTGCACTGGTTACGGCATGGCTGGTCTTGCTCGTCGCTTCCTCGTCTGGCCTGCAGCCATGATTTGGCCTGCTGATCTTGTCAATTGTGCCTTATTTTACACTCTGCACGATCACTCGCGATCGGATCCATCAAAGACAAATGGCTGGACCGTTGGCCGGTATAAGCTTTTCCTCATCGTCGGGTATGCTTCTTTCATCTGGTACTGGTTCCCCGGTTGGATTTTCAAGGGCTTGTCCTACTTTGCCATTGCCTGTTGGATCGCCCCCAACAATGTCGCCGTCAACAAGATCTTTGGTAATAATCATGGATATGGTCTGATTCCCATTACTTTCGACTGGACGGTTGCCACTGGTTTTATTGGGTCACCCCTTATCCCCCCTTTCTACGCTATCATGAATGTTTTGGGTGGCATCACCTTTTTCTTCATTATTGTCTCCATGGGTGTTCACTTTAGCGGCACTTGGTATGCGGATTACATGCCTGTTCAGTCATCCGAGGCTTATGACAACACTGGCAGGCCATATAATGTTTCCCGCATCTTGGACAGCAACTTCAACTTCAACGAAACCGCTTATAAGCTGTATTCACCCCTATACTTGTCTACTCAGTTCGCTTTGGCATACGGGCTGTCCTTTGCCGCCATGTCCGCTGTTCTCGTTCACGTTGCCCTTTATCATGGTAAGGAGATTTGGAGGCAGTTTAGGATGGCCCGCCATCAGGAGGACGATGTTCATATGCGCTTAATGAAGAAGTATCGTGATGCTGAGGATTGGTGGTACGCCGGTAAGTCTTGAATACAAACTATTACGTATCTTTCCAGTAAAAGACTAATTTGATTACTCCAGCACTCTTCATCGTGATGGTGGGTACTTCTTTTGGCGTCGTTACCGGCTGGCCGACGGGGTTCCCTGCGTGGGCGTTTGTCGTCTGCTTGCTACTCCCCATCATCTGGCTCATCCCGATTGGGCTCATCCAGGGTATCTCCAATATTCAGCTTGGCCTCAACGTTTTGACTGAATTTATTATTGGTTATATGGTTCCTGGCAAACCTATGACTATGATGATGTTCAAGAACTACGGGTACATCTCAATGTCCCAAGCATTATACTTTGCCCAAGATCTCAAGCTGGGTCACTACATGAAGGTCCCCCCTCGCGTCATGTTCTCGTCGCAACTCGTCGCATCAATTTGGTCAGCCATTGTTCAGATCGGCGTCATGAACTGGGCTCTCGCGAAAATCCCGGATGTCTGCAGTGAGAAACAAAAGGACAACTATACCTGCCCAAGTGGACATGTGTACTACACTGCATCGGTCGTTTGGGGAGCTATTGGCCCCGCTCGCATATTCAGTCACGGCGCTACGTATGCGAATCTGCAGTGGTTCTGGCTCGTTGGTGCTGCTACTCCCATCTTGACATGGCTACTTGCTCGACGCTGGCCCAAGTCTTTCTGGCGGTACGTTTGTACCCCTGTCATCTATGGCGGTACTGGTTTGTTGCCTCCGGCTACCGTTCACATTTTCCTCTGCTGGGGTGTGGTTGGTATCATGTTCAACTACTTTGTTAAGCGTCGTTACACTGGTTGGTGGCTGCAGTACAACTACATTGTATCTGCAGCCATGGACTGTGGCCTCATCATTAGTACGCTCGTCATTTTCTTCACGCTGTACATGACGAACGCATCAGCTCCTTCTTGGTGGGGAAACAACGAGATGACAAACACCCTCGACTGGGGTGCCAACGCAGTAGCGAAGCATGTTGGGGAGGGCCAAACTTTCGGGCCAACCGTCTTCCCTTGACCAGCAAGAGGAATAGAAGAGGTTGCATTAAAATTTAACGGCGTTTCGGTCACATGAATGATGAAAACGGAGAGCAAGCAAGCAAGGAGCAATCAAGCAGAGATTTAGTCGGGTCATTATTTTGGGAGGGGCGGATTATTACCACTTTACATTTCATTTCAGATTTTTTTGATCTTCTTGCAAATACTTCATACGTATGATACGGTCATTTTTTTTTTTTTTTTGGATTTAACAGGAGTTTGGGACCATGGGATGATATGTTTAAATGTACCTGTCGTCTTGTGTTTACTTGGGCGAGACAAGCGCAAAGATACCGAATTGATGGATTATGTATAAGAGCGGGCTGTAGTGACGCGCCGCAGTGATGTATGAACTTTATCATGTGGAAGTTTTGCCCGCCACTATGGGTATGACCGAAATGCTCTTTTGCTATGTTGTGCAGCTGTTACAGTTTTGAGGGTATTGATTGGGTCACGTAGAGTTTATGTGAAGATGAATAGTTCGTATTCGCGCGAAGTACAGAACTGTGCTCTCCTTCTCGACAGCCCCAGGCAATGAATCGATATAATACGCTTAAAATGATTTGGGGGTTTGAACAGGAAAATGAAAAAAGTACACTGCGCAGCTGCTAGCCCGCACTCTGTACTAGAAAGGGATGCACAAGCTACGTATATCAACTTTGATGGTTAAATCCATCCCGAAACTGCAGGATAACCGATATCGCGTTTGGCTCGCTCTCATGGCAGCAGAACTACAGTCGAGCCAGTCAGTATTAGCAGTCAAATACAGGAGACTATAGCCCACTGTGCATCGCACCGAGGAAGCATAATTAATAGGCAAAAGCCGGCTGGAGAATACCTATTGGATTCACCGCCATTGACCACGATTTTCTGGGCGTGATAAGCTCTTTTAATTATATTTTCTCGGCATGCCGCACAGGGGGATATAATTTGCTGTACGGAGTACTTGCAATACAACAGCATCTGTTAGTCCCCATCGAGCACACCCACCCCACCAGAGGACTAGGTTAAGAGTCACGTGCGCGCACAACACCAAGGGTACCATCACATGACCTCCACCCTGCGATCACCACTCATCCGCAGCGTGGTTGTGCGCACCCACCCGGCAAATTAGGGCTTAGCACCGCAACGCCCAGTTTCTCGCAACTCGAACCACACTCCACCGAAAAAGCCCTCTCCCGCCCAATTCGAGAATTTCCTCGATCGTCATCCAACCACAGGTCAAACCACCACCGCCAAAATGAGTACGTGAACCGCTCTCCAATGCGCGTCTCTGGATTTGATAATTCTCCGGAATACGAAGCCGACGAGATGAATTCCTCCTCTGGGAACATTGTTTTACTGACGTGTTTGGCCTTGTAGCGAAGGGTACCTCCAGTTTCGGTAAACGTCACAACAAGACGCACACTTTGTGCCGACGATGCGGTTAGTAGTGCCTCTTGGACAGCTGTGCATCGCCTATGGATTGAGAAAGAGGAGGGGGGTTTTCTGGGCTGCTCAAGCAGAGTAAAAGAGGGAATGAGGGAGAATGGTGTAAATATGAACACCGAACAAGGGAGATGTTGCTCCAGCGCATTCAGTCCAGGCAGCACATGGTCGACAAATGCACAACGGTCTAGCAAATTTTGAGGCTGACTGATTTTTCTTTCCGAATCTAGGTCGTCGCTCTCTGCACATCCAGAAGCACGAGTGCTCTTCTTGCGGCTACCCTTCCGCTAAGACCCGCAAGTGTATGTGTACTCTCTGCTTATTGCCATTCTCTGACAACATATCGGACGAACACATGATCGTATCTTCCAAAGGCAAATTGCCTTTCACACCACTCATATCACTCTCCCATAAAAAAAAACAAGGACCTCTTGCCTACGCCGAGGGGGCCGCATCCTGAGATGACGAGTTGCTAACACTGCCACGATCAGACAACTGGGGCGAGAAGGCCAAGCGAAGAAAGACCGTCGGCACCGGCCGCTGCCGCTACCTCAAGGACGTCTCGCGCCGATTCAAGAACGGCTTCCAGTCCGGCACTCCCAAGGGCGCCCGCGGCCCTGCCTCCAAGTCCGAGTAAAGAACGCCCCTAAACAAAGGATTTTCGTAAAAGCACACTTCGCCAAATCCCCACCACAAGCAACTTTTGACGAAAAAGACGAAAAAAACACCCGATTTCACACGATTTTAGTCTCAACGCCAACCCCCGGGGAGGGGAGACCGAAATTTACCTGTGGACCGGGAAAAAGGGAAAACTTAGGAGACTGGGAAATGTTGTTAAAAGAAAAGCGCGAAACGAATTATTTGAGATTACCTGGCGGTGAGGGGTGGTTGTACGTAGTCTGGGACATGGACAAGAGACACTGCCATTAAACTTGGGTGTCTTTGTGGGGGGTTCCCGCCTTAGAAAAGACGGCAATGGTTAGAGGGTTCTTCCTCTTTGCTGTTGCTGTGCTTCTCTGGGTGAAGGGGAAGGGCAGAAACTGAACATTTTTGCGGATGTCATGGCGGTTGGCTGGGAGCATGGGACACGGTGTTTTTGAAACGTGTTTTAAGGCAAGGAAGTGGACCACCTTTGCCTTTTGCCTTTTGAGAGAACGTTAAAACCAAAAGAAAGGATTTCTATTACGAGCGGTGTGTTGTGTGCTTGATGATGTGTGAAGTATGCTTGCTGGTGCTGACCATCCCATTTTGAACCACAGCATGCAGTCCGGATCCTGATGAAGAGAAAGTTCGTGAGCAAATCCCAAGTTCTGACTAGCCATCTTTGCCTTTGCTCTCCTTATTAGTTAGGACCTGACTGAAGACGTCTCCTGGATATCAAGCCACATGGCTTCACTCGTAGCTCTTTTCTTTATTTATTCTTTTGTCTCGTTTGAACCATCAAATGAAACGACCCCCTGTAAATTACAAGCTTTGAATCCGCTCCTTTACGCTTCACTATTGAACACAAAGCTCCAACTATCCATCGTCGAGAGATCCCTTCTGACCGACATACGACATCCCCATTCCAAACACCGCCTCGCTACGCCCCTCTCTCGAAAACCCTCACGCCCCCATCCCCGGCAACATAGTATAAATACTCAGCATCTCCCCTTTCCGTGTCCCCCTTCCCACCCCCAGTTATCCTCACCACGCCACTCACATCCCTCGCCGTGCCCGTATCCAACAGCCTCAACGCCATGACCGTCTGCGCTTCATGGGCGAGAGATAGCGTCAACGCCGCATGTTCCTTTTCCAGCGTCGTGTTTTGCGCGTGCAGGAGCGGATCATCCGCTGATAGAGTCAGGACTGTAGCGTGAACTTTCTGTAGTTCAATCGGAATTATTAGCAGATCATCTTTATGCCATGACTCCGCCTCCCCCTTCCTTCTCTCAAACCATCCACAAGTCATCGTTTTGACTGGACTCTGAACCCCCCATCCCCCAGACAGATAACAACTCAGGACTCACCTCCCTCAAACCCCCCAGCATGTTCAACACCTCCAAAGCACCCGCCTCCCCCATGGCCAACCAGGCATCCATCTGGTCCACCAACAGAACAACCTTCTTGTCTTCACCCGACACCTCCGCAATCGCCTTTTCCAGTCCGGCCGCGACTTCACCTATTTTACTCCCCCGAAGGACGTGATCCTTCCCCGCACCAGTAGACGGCTCTGCATCGGGTACAAATAACCCTGTCAGGCCATCCACGAAAGTAAAACTCTTGGATCTATAGAGAGAATCCAAGTCGAGACCCTTTCACAACAAGAGAAGATCAGCAAAGCCCCCTTTCTGTACATGACACGAATCAATAAATTCAAAAAAAAAAATTTGGATGAGAAAATTCCCACATAAGAATAGAAACAATCACTATTCAGTGTTCCAGCCAACTGAGAAGCATGAAAGAGCGGTCAAGATGGTACACTCCTGCGCAAATAAGACGCAAGCAAGGCAAAAAAAAAAAAAGAAAGGAAAGGAAAAGAAACAATAAATACATACCATTCTTCCACTACCTTCCCTCCAAAAAGCCCCATCTCTCAAAAAACTACAGAGCACAACCGCTGTATCCCCCTTCTCCCCCTCTTCTACCTGCCTCTTCGCCCGATTCAATATCCCATACACCCATCGCAGAACCAACCAATTTGCACTAGCGCCCAGCACGCTCGTCATTACAACGAGCTCTCCTTCCGGTGGTACGACAAGGTATGGCTCGAGTAAGGGCGGGATTTTGGTTGATGCTGTGGCGGCCATTGTTGAGATTTTGTGGCAGTTTGATGGCTCTTGGCCGGAGGTGCGCAATCGATTGTATGCTGGTGAGTTGACGGTTTAAGAGTGAGTGCCCGCCCTGTATCTTCTACAATTCTTCACTTCCACACTAGAAGAACAATGACAATTCGTGTGGTTTTTCGATCGAGAAACGTTCCAGACTTTTGAATCTGTATGGTTGGCTGTGGTGGGGCATAGAAACTAAACTTTTGCGGTCCATACATTCTGGCTGGTACGTGCTTTGTCACCACGGAGCGTGGCCTGACCAAATCAAAACATTCACCATATGTATAAAAATGTGCATTATTTCATATTCATAAGTCTGTCATGACGACTTCCTGGTATCTTATCTAACAATGTGCAAGCACTGAGAAACTTTACCCGAGAGCAAATGCCCGCGCCACCAACGGATGACCATGAGAATACAGATGCCAGATCATCCAATTACCGAATTTCAGACGCAAATCATGTATACCAGCTAAATATGAACTCCAAAACCCCTAGAAATGCATGATACAAATGTATGTATTCGCCAACGTTCATCAGGCCATACGACATGTGCCTCCATGTTTGTGACAGAAGCAACGCAGCTCAAACCGAACAAAAAATATATACATAAACGTCAGTCTCACTGGTAATAATCAAAATTTCTCCATGAGATTCCGTCTCACCGTCCACATGCGAGCTCTCTTGCCAAAGATAAACAGTGGAATAGTGGTTAGTTGGAGAATTAGCTGGATAACCCCCAGCCAAATATACACCGTCTTCGGGCCATCGTCGGCCATCCAGTGAGACACGAAAAGACTGAAAATAAGACCATGCAAAATGTTCTTGGAGAAGTTCAGCGTCACTAGGGCCTCCCCTGCGTACTGACGGTAGCTGTCCACACAAAATGTGATTGCTGTAGTCGAACCTAGAGCGCAACCAAAAGAGAGGATGCCGAAGAAGATCGTCGGAACTATCCAATGGTCTTTCTGTTCCGCTGACCAACCGAAACCCATCAGACCAATACAGGTTGAAAGCATGATTGGAAGGGCCATAACCAAGCGGAACTCAGGTTCGTACAAGCCGCCATTGCGCCGTGACATAGCACGAACAATAATGTCGCTGATCTTGCCGGCCACGCCAGTGCCCAGCACACCTCCAACAAATGGCGACACATAGACAAGACCGGTTTGCAACGCATCAAAGTTGTAAATTTTCGGATCCCGGTATATTATGGCCATGGTCTCCGAAATGACAATCAGCCATCCAATAGAGCACGCATACACAGCGGCTGACCACAGAACAGCCGGATAGGAGAACAAAATGAAAGGCCGGATCATGACTTTGAGCCATCGATCACTGTTCAAGCGACCATGAAAGGGCTTCAATTGCTGAATAAAAGTTTGAGCAGGTTGATGTCGCAAGTTATGCGTATACGCTCGAACTTTAGGCGGAGCCCTGAGAGCTGACGCGGGAATTCGTTCATTATCGAGATTTGGACCATGAGAGAAGTACCCTACATTGGCCTCACTGCCTGTGGTACTGTGAGCATAAGGTGAGTGTCTTCCCTGCTCCTCTCTGGGAGTTGCGGGTAAGTTGGACGTAGGACTTCGTGTTTTGCTGTGGGTAGGGCTCATCGCATGCATGTCCGGGTGCTCATCCAGCACATGGACAAAGGGAACATTCGTATCTAAAGCGGTGCCTGTCTTGGGAACCGCCGCAGGCTTCTCCGCTGACGGAGAAACCAGAATCGAAGGCGTCTCAGTATGCACATTTTCTGACGCTGTCGCCTGACTTGTATTGTCCCTCTGAGATTCGACCTTCTCGGCAAATCCAACATGGCGGTTGGATGAAGAATGCGGAATATGCGCTGCCTGTGGAGTCACCGGACTGTTGATATCGGGATTTTCGCCGTGCTGTTGGGAGTCGCCAGCGGTAAGTGATGATGACGCAAATCCAACGTGAAGGTCTCTCTGGCGTGCGGCAGCCCCTGGAGAGTGAGATCTATCGGGCGTCTTGGGAGTTCTCGTAGATTGCATTGAAAGTCTCTGGGCCGGAACGTTCATGCGGGATGATAGGCGGCGAAGAAAACCCGGGCGTGACGAAGATCTTCTGGTGGGCGTGCGATCCCAGAAAGTCTCGGGAACAAAAAGGAAAAGACCAACGAAGCCCAAGCCGGCCACCATTGCAACAATGCTAGCAAAAAGGGTTAGGAAAATGGCAATCTCGTCACAGAAACGAAGTGCGAAGTGACAAGAAGACTTACAAGAAGACCCAACGCCACCCAAACCGGCCTATAATGGCGGCACTGACCAGGGGGATCAAGTTCTTGCCTCCCAACAATAATAGAGTGTAGACGCCGATTCGATAGGCTCGCTCATGAAGGAAGAAAATCTCGGCAATCGTAGCTGATGGAAGACACTCAACGGGACTTATGGCAATGCCTTGAAAAACTCTGGCCGCCAACAGTGATTCAAAGCTGGATGCGTAGCCTGACCAAATACATGTTGCAATAAACAGTATGACACTAGCAAGATAGACAGGTCGCTTTCCGAACAAGATGGCAGTTGGCGATGCCAAGACCGAGCCGACTCCAAGACCCATCATGTAGAGCCCGACTGTTAAGGACACACTTTCGACGGTGACATCGAGATCGTGTGCGATATCAGTGAAGCCAGCCGCCATGATGGATGTAATGCCGCCTCCGATCATACAGTAAAAGCCCAGTGACAACAGTGCGCTATCCCGTCGCCAGCTGGGCCAGTTGAGCGGGTCATTGGCAGATTCCTCTGGCTGAGGCTCCAAAATGATAGTGCCGTCATCTGTCTTCTTCTTTTCCTCCTCCAAATCCAGGTGAACTGTAGCACTTGGAGGAGTCTGCAAGGCTGGTCGAGAGCCGCCAGGGGTTAAGGGCATATCAACAGGAAATCCTGCGGGGATAGAGGAGTGTGAGGTCCTTGCGTGCACGTTACGCAGACCAAGAGGCTCATTGCGATTAGCAGCCAGGAGAAGAACAGAGCCTGGAAGAAGGTCATCAGTCGATGCTTATCCTGGGCAGAGCT
This sequence comes from Conoideocrella luteorostrata, assembly GCA_032433595.1. Lineage (NCBI taxonomy): Eukaryota > Fungi > Ascomycota > Sordariomycetes > Hypocreales > Clavicipitaceae > Conoideocrella > Conoideocrella luteorostrata. The sequence goes on from JASWJB010000034.1 coordinate 218,278, forward strand.
GAAAGCGAGAGGTGGTATGATGAGTCTTACCTGGGACCTCGACGGTCTGCGGATCGTTGAGCACACCGAAACTCCATTTTGAATGACCGGACGGCTGTTTCTCCCGTTGGCTGTCTTGGCTGGCGTTGGATCCAAATAAGCGACCAATACGCCCACGGAGACCAGCTTCTTTCGGGTCTTCTGAGCTTGATGACATTTGCGTTGACTTGTGTGAGGGTATCAGTTGGCAAAACTACCAACCCAAGAAAAAAGAAGGAAAGAAGGAAAGAAAGCAAATAGATAGAAAAAAGAATAAGGGGTATCTATATTCCTGGTATCCAGCGAATATCGAGCGGTTCAGCGGGAAACTGGAAGTAGTATAAGTATTATAATTGTAACAGTGACGTTGAATCGTGAAATCAATCATATGCATGCCATATCAATAATAAGCGCAAGAAACTGGAGACGCCGGGGCTCGCTTTATCTCTACGGACAAGGCGACACCGTAATGTGACCTTGGCTTGAGAACGGAGCGCAAAGGAGCCGACTAATGAAACGCAAAGCTGTGTTGAGAAACGAGGAGATGTAATAGGGGAAATATGGCAAAAGACGAGGTATATACGGAGCACAACAGGATCTGACGCGCGCAGGGCCGGATAACCGGCGTCTAGGTAGGACGGGATGTCTTAGGGGTGTGACGTTGTGAAGCAGATCGGGAATGGTGGTTGGGCGGGTTGAGGAGGATCAGGGTCCAGACATGCGAGGCATGGTCTTTGTGGAACAGATGCAGGATGCGGAAAGCGGAAAGCGCAAAGTAGCCAAAAGTAGTACAGATAAGAAGCAGAGACCAGATAAGTAGGAGACAAGAATGGCAATTCAAAAAGTTCACAGGCAGGAGCGTGTCTTACCAGGCGGTCCGCACCTTCAGCCTGCGCTGGCTTTCCCCCTTCTCCCCGGTTATGCCGAGTCTGAACGTTGCGTAAGACGAGTAAAGTAGTTGCAGTATTGGATATGGGTCGTGAGTTCGTCTCTTGACAAGATAGGAAAGTATAAATGAAGGAGAGAAAGCAGCCAGATCCCCAGATATTGTATGTCAGACTAGAAGGGGAGGACAGGGCCGATGAAGGTACGGAGTATACAATCAATGTCAGTCAGCCCGGGGATGCGCAGCATTGGACGACTCAGTCGCCAGTCGAAGCGTTGAGCGTGGCGTGGCCCGGGTGGATCGCTGATAGATACCGCAGGCAGACGGGGGGGGGGTCGGCCTGCAAAGGCAGAGGCCAACACTTTGTCTTTGTGCTGAGAGGTCTGTGTGGAACAAGGCGGAGCCCATTGTGATGGATAGCAGCAGAAAAAAGTAATTATACTTGGTCGGTACGTCTTGTTTATTTCAGGGATGACTCAACCCGCATGGAATGTGTTGTGATGTGCGGCCACGTGCAATGCTGTGTAGTGCGTGTTGTACGGAGTACTGTGCAATGCTGTGCTATGCTATTGTGCTCTGTCTTGCAGTGCTCTACTGTGCTGTGCTGTGTGCTGTGGCCGTCAATTGGCTGGCTCAGCGAGGGTCGAGGCCAGTCGGCGCCTTTGTTTTGCCCTCGGCATTCCACCCTGCAGCAGATGACTATGTTTGGCCGCAGTCGAAACGCTCGGCTCGGCTCTCCGGCACCTGAGTGAGGAAGACGGAATACGATTGCAATGAGGTGAGGGCAGAGGTCGGCTGCAAATTGAAAAGCTGAGTGCGTAAAGGTTCACAGAAGAGACGATACACTTGGGTGATTACGGAGTACCTGTACGGCATATGTTTTAGAGGCAAAGCCAAGCCGGCCGTGGCTTCTAAAGAGGCAATGCCGAGCTGAGAAATAACTCCTCTGTACTAGTATGCAGACTCCTTAGGCACATGTCGATCTATGCGTGGCACTTCTATCTAGTTGGTGGCAGGTGAATAGCTACGGAGTACGGAGTAGTTAATGTGCACCTTTAAATGTGGCACGCCATGCGATGCAATCCAAAGCCACGACAACTTCTCCGTAGTGCAGGGAATTGATAGCAAGTCAGCAGTTATGGGCCACTAGAGGCAGGCACATGAACCTCATTTGCAGCCACAAGGCCTGCCTAGACTGGCGCATAAGGACGAGTATTAGAGTTAGCCATGGAGAACAGGGCACCACATATTGTATCATGGTGCATCTCTAGCAGCCCGGACATGCCGGGTAGACTAGTCGACCCTCGGAGCGGATGGCGCGTCAGATGAGGAGCTCAGCATCGTGTCTTGCCTGGCGATATCTGGACGGAGCACTACCTAGTGATTGCGGACGACGATACTGTGCAGACCAGAAAATTGTGAGGGGTCACTGGGTTCATTATTATACACATGCGATATTGCATGTGGTGATATGTACTCCGTACATCCACACGCTTCCTTTCTTTTGAGTTGACAGACTGATATCGTTCCATGTACGGAGTACTCGGTTCCCTTTGGTCCGATTCAATGTACTCTGGACTCCGTAGGTAGCCCTAATCTCCCTAAATATCTCCAGAATCAGAGTCTCACTTGTCCTGGGCGCGCAGGCCGAGGCCTCTACGGAGTAGAGCAGCGTAGTCTTTCGAGGCTGACTTCGTACCGGCGGACGAGACTTTTGTGCAACAATGATCTGAGATTCAACTCGGGACAACCAATCGCAGCACACAATTGACTTCAGGTGCGCGAGCTCCACGATGCTACATCACGACGGTGGTGTGGACGAGGCTCTACTGGGTAGTTGCTAGAATGTCTTGATGGTTGTCCTCACCGCATACGGAGTCTCTTCGTGGAGTAAGCACCATCCATCCCATCTCCCATGCATACCCATGCATGCGAATCCCATGCACGATTAGCTGACCATACTGTAACTAATCAGCTTGACGCAGGGATTAGATATCTGTTATAACCGCCCCGGCCGCGAATCACCTCATCAGACGACGGAGATCAGCTAGATATTCATGGCGCAATATGCACACCGCTGCTGAAGGTTGAGGATGTTGAATGCGTGGCTGCGCTAGTTACTTTCTCCTCTAGCCGTGGCTGAAACTGATGTGATGGACGGACGTCGCTCAGATGACATTGACACTTTAACAATAAGCTTCATTCTATTCCGCGCGGAGCACGGGGACTCTACTCGGCACTCGGTCCTGCACCCTTACCACACCGCAATCCCGCCCAGTCGTCCACTTGACTCTATCTGAATACTGGCGCTCCCGTCGGGACAATGGACTATAGGGTGGGTGTCATGCTACTGCAAACAACGAGATACCCTGGCATTATATAGTACATATGATTGTTGGTCTACCAATCCGCGACAACCAGCCGCAAAAAGGAGCAGCCGTTCAAAGCACGAACATCTACCATCTCCGTACCCTGACGCCACTGGTTGTTATTGTATGTTTGAGTCATTGATAGAAAGGCGTTATCTATCTCACAGTACTGCACGGAGGATGGAGCTAATTAACTCTTAATCACGACAAAACTGCTGCCAGCCAACCTTGGCTCTGGTGACCATGCGAGCGGTTGCATTGAACCTGGCGTGGGAACATGGTTGGGCCTGGAGCGTCAACCGCTTCCCCACACAGTTTCCAGGGCCGTGGGGTGGTTCCCCGGAGTGGCAGCCCGTATTCACACGTCATTGAGCATCGACGGCCTCCCCCAGTCGCAACGACCACCAAGCATGCGCGTGCGGAGTACACACCACTCAATTAGAACAACACACGAGATCACTTCACGATGCATTCTGCCATAGCCAACGGTGCCGGCCCCCGCACGCTCAAGCTCGGCCTCTCCATCAGTAGATCTGCCACCGCCGCCGTAGCTCTGGCAGTTACGTCTGTCCCAACCTCAACGGCGCGTGAGCCTTCCATCACGCGGCCTCCCTCTCGCCGCCATGTAGCTGCATCGCGCGGCCGCGCCTTCCACTCCACGACACCTGCCCGCAAGGCCAAGAACCAAGTCTACAGCCCGTACGTGTACCCATGACGCCAGCCTCGGGTTGTGGTGGCCCATTTTACAGTGTCACAGAGAGCTGTGCTGCTCGCCGCCCGCTGTCTGCATGTTTGATATGTTGCATCACAACCCCCCAGAAACAAACAAGCCTCACAAAAACCACAATGCACAGCCTAGCTGATGGTAGAGCCGAAATACCTACAGGATCCGCAACCCCGACTCCTTCAACACCTACCTCTCCCTGTCTTCCTCCTCGCGCACGCCTCTCCTGACCCTCTGGACTGCATCGTGGTGCCCAACCTGCAAACATGTCCTGCCCCTGGTCCAGTCCCTCGTTGAGTCCGGCGTGGGCGAGCCCGAAGGCGGCCTGGCCTTTGCTCCCGTCGAGTTTGACAGTCCTGATATCATGTCCAGTTCATCCTACTCGGAGAACCTCGCCATGACATACATGATCACTTCTATTCCCACGCTACTTAGCTTTGATGCCGGCGAGGCCCAAACAGCCACGAAAGTTACAGACGCCCGCAAACTAGCCGACCGCCAATTCCTCGTGGAATGGATCCAAAATGAGGCCCGTAGGCATGGAGGTCGT